>VDFB02334422.1:0-202472 GCA_007258455.2 Sequoia sempervirens | reverse complement strand
AAGCTTCATTGACATTGTTAGGATTAGTTTTGGAAATCAGACAATGCTCCTCTGCAATCCTTCTTCTAGTCTACACACCTTTATTATTATCTCCTATAATTTGATCTTCAGAATGATTTATCCTTACATACCTCAAAATTTTAGGATTCTCTTACACTTCTGGTTCTTCTGTTCTTTCTTCTGCACTTCCACTTGTCTCTCCTTCTTGAATTTCTTGATTTATTGGAACAATATGAACTTGATTTTGTGTTTGAGCATTTTTCCCTTGGTTGTACTACCTTGTTGGTCATCTGAATCATATCCATGGTATCTAGATGATCTAGTAGAGTCCTCATCAACTTTGACATTTGCACTTTCAACCATTTTTCTCAATATTCTATTATAGCACTGGTAAGCCTTGCTTTTAGTAGAGTAAGCTAGAAAGATTCCTTCATCACTTCTTGCATCAAACTTGCATATGTCCTCATTTCTCTTAATATAACACTTGCTTCCAAAGATCTTGAAATATTTAACAGTAGGCTTATAACCAAACCATAGCTCAAAATGAGTCTTACCAAAAATACCATTGGCATTTACCTAGTTTAGAGTGTACACAACAGTGCTTACAAATTCTCTCCAATAGATGTGAGGCACATTTCCTTCCAACATCATTGTTCTAGAAGCATCTAGAATTTTTATGTTCTTTCTTTCTACAACTCCATTATGTTGAGGGGTTCAGGGAGTAGATAACTATCTTTTTATTACATGCTCTTCACAGAAAGAATTGAACTCCCCGGAGGTGAACTCACTACCTCTATCTAACCTTAGACATTTGATCTTCAGACCTATCTAATTCTCTTCCATAGCTTTGAAACTTTTGAAATTATCTAATGCTTCACATTTTTCTCTTAAGAAAGTAACCCATATCATCCTAGAGTAATCATCAATAAGAAACATAAAGTACCTTTCTCCTTGTAGACTTTTGATTCTATAGGGACCTCACTGATTAGTATGTACCAACTCCAGTATTCCATTAGAATGATGTTGTTTGCTTTGAAAAGAAACTCTAGTCTATTTTCCCATTTGACATTCCTTACATATTGTGTTAGTAGGCTTCACTAGCTTAGGTAGATCTGTTACTGCTTGAGTGAAGCTTACCTTGATAATGTTATCAAAATTCACATGACATAGCCTCCTATGCCATAACGAGCTTTCATCCATTTGAGCAATTAAACAACTTACATTAGCACTCAGGTGAATAATATTACCTTTTGTCTTTGTACCTAAAGCAATTTCATTTCCAGAACTTCCAAGTATCTTGAATCTTCCATCTTTGAACTAAAGATTGTAACCCTTGTCCACCATTTGTCCAACACTCAACAAGTTATGCTTCAAGCCTTCAACATAAAAGAAATAATCATTGTTATGTTTATCACCAAGACAAATAGATCACCTACCATGAATCACACCAACATTGTTATCTCCGAATATTACAACCCCACTGTCATATTTCTTTAGACTTACAAATTTGCTTTTGTCACCAGTCATATAATGTGAGCATCTTCTATCAATAACCCACTCATCCTTTTCTTCAATTCAGGCTGCAAGAGCTTTCTCAACTTTAGCAGATTTAGTAGCCACCAAACCATTTTCCTTGATAGCAATGAAAGTCCATTCATCTTCATTTCCATTTTCTTTATCAGATTCTTCATCAGTCACACCTTCTTTAGCATAATAACATTTATTTTGAAATCTAGGTTTGTAAGGTTTAGACCTAGGAAATATTTCAAGACACCTTGAAGAAAAATGACCTATTTCATTGCAAGAGAAACATTTAATAGGAAACTTTCCTTTATACTTACCTTGTCCTCTCCCTTCTTTCTTCACAATTAGTGCTTCCATCTCTTCTAACTCTCTTTCTTCATCTTCAAGCTATTTCATCTCTTCCTCATACTTGAATGATTTTCTAGAACTCTCTCCTAGATCATATATTTGCTTGTTTCTACCAAATATAAAGGCCTTAAATGCATATTCAGTCTTAGGGGAAGAATCACCAAATTCACTCAACTCAAAGGCATCAAGTTTGCCAATCAACATATCTCTTGTCACAATTGTTACTATTATGAGCTCTACAATAACATGAGCTTTTTATTTGTAAGAAAGTGGAAATGATCTGAGCACCTTAGCTACAATTTCTTGTTCATCCAGAGTACCACCAACACATCTAATACTCATCACAAGTTCATTTACTATTTGCATAAAAGAAGAAATAATTTCATCTTCACCCATATTCAAGGTTTCATACTTTCCTTTCAAACTTGTTAGCTTAGCCACCTTCACAAGTGTATCTCCTTCATACAAAGTCTCCAGCTTCTTCCAGATCTAATGAGTTGTCTTCAGATCCATCACATTTATCATTTCCGAATATGTCAGAGCACTCAACAAGCTTCAATATCCCTGGTATTAATCTCAGCTTCTTTAATCTCACAAGGAGTGGAAATACCATTATGAGGAATAATATATTTGTTCTTTGTAATCTTCTAGAAGGGTTCACCAATACACCTCAAATGAAATTCCATTATGACTTTCCAAAGTTGGTAATTTATTCCACCGAATCTAGGACTATCCTTCTTGTATGATGCCATCTCGGATCACCTCAAGCTTTTAAAATTCTTTAGAGGAACCTGATCTGATACTAATTGTTGGAAAAATAATGACAAAAAACTCAGAGGGGGGTGAATCAGTTGTCACAGAAATTTTTTTTTTTCAAAATTAAGTTAACTTAATCTCAAATCTAATGAATGAACAATAAACCTTAAACAATCAACATGTCAGAAACACAGAGAACACCAAGATTTTTATGCAGAAACCTTATTAGGGGAAAAACCATAGTGGATGTCAATCCACAATATTATGCCCTACTAAAAGTATAAAGAAGTATGAATGGGAATGCACATGCATTCAGGCACACTGCCTAGAGCTCACTGCTCAATTACAAGAGGGCTCACTGCCCAAAGAAAGATTCATATTATAACCATCCAGATTTGAACTAAGAAAATAGAATTTGTTAATGCCTGATTATAGTTTTGGTTAAGCACATGAATGCTTCTTCACTCTTCTTCACACTCTGCTTTTCCTTTGAATGATCTGAACAATATTCGCACACAAGACTCACACACTTCACATACTTCAATTCAAATAAATAAGCACTCTTATATATCCACAACATGGAATTACATCACTACAAGTTGGCCAAAAAGAAATAATAAAACATATACACAATGTCGGTCCAAATTTACAAGTAAATTTTCAGTGCGAATCAACCAAGGTTGGCCACAACATAGTGATGACCCAAATCAGCAACTCCAACATTAAAATAATTCAATTAATTTCTCCTTGAAGATCCACAACATGCTTCAACACCTAGTCAACCATGAACATGCAAGAGAAAATATTAGATCACGATCACAACAATCAATGTGGACATGCATCACAAATAGAGCATGAACTAGAAACATACACAAACATCATGAAACACCAAAGAAGCATCCACAACAACTGAACTTACAAAAATCACATGATCTTCATTCAAGAACACAAATTGAAGTAATAGAAAAACTGTCAGAATACAAATCTACATAACTTTATCAAATCTTCACCTAGATCTTAGAAACTTGACATGGATAAACTAGATACACTCAACAAGAAACCATTTAGTCCACAACTAATCATCAACATATTGATCACACTGATAGACTGATCTTCACTACTCCACTAACAACCTGTAGCACTTCTTATTATAATTTTCTCAATATTCTCGATATATACAACTTCTAATACATCAATGCTGATAGTGTTGAAATCAATGACAACCACATATTAGCAACACAACCACAACATCCAATAGTAATTAAATAAAACAAAGTATAAAACTTGTTTATTTAATTAAGATGAAACAATATGGTAAATATAGAATAATTAGTAGTGAACTATATAAATAAATATTTCTATTTATTTATTAGTAGATGAATTAAAGGAGTTAATTAATCAAATGAATCGTATTTAATTAATTAGACTATCAAGACCATTTTTAGGTGTATATACTTTGCCCCGCTTTGAAGTGATGTGTTTACAAATTGTTTCAAAGAAACTTTTGATGTTGCTACTAGTACTGACGGAAATTTTTCAGTATTCCCTAGGGTGTTGATTTTCAGATGATGATGGATATATGCACCCTCGGGAGATAAATTGATGAATTTTTTTATTTTTTGGAATTTAAAAAAAAATTATGATTTTTTGATGGTTTGATAAATATTTTCAAATTCAATGATGCAAAATCGATTTATCTCCTGAAAAATGATGTTTACTCTGCGAAATGTGAAATTGATGAATTAAGCCCCTTGGAAAATAAATAGATAAATCCCACCAAAATCCCTCTTAATCACTCTTTAAAAATATAAAAAGGTGGATTTAGAATTCAATTGTGCATTGTGAGTTTGAAATTTGAGAGTGATTTTGAGAAATTTTGGCAACGTGGTGATCCCCTACCACACACACCAATTCGAGTGCACGCATCATCACAACTGCTAGAAAGCGTATGGACCTCTAGTACGTACTTTAATAAACCTGCTTGTGATTTGTGCATTTCATTTTCAAACATTTTTTTATGTTTTAATTCAATTTTTCCATTTTAGCACATGCACACACTGATGTAGTGCATAGGATATTTGTTATAGTGCATAGATTAGGGCTTTAGCGCATTGACTAAATAGATTAGGGAATTGAATGTTTTAGTGCATGCATCAATAGAGGGGTTTAGCATACTGATTGAATAGATTAGCGCATTGAGTGTTTTAGCGCATCGACAGAGGGATTTAGCGCATAGAATGTCTATTGTAGTGCATTCACCGATTCAACACATTGACAAACTGTAATGGTGCATTCATTATTTTTTCTAGCGCATTGATCGATTAGCTCATAAATTTCTTGTTTTGGCGCATCCAAGTTAGGATGATAGAATTTGTGAATTAACTCCTTGATTTTGTTGATTTTCGATCACGTCAGCCTTTGATTTGATTTTGATTGATGTTCTTGATAGATTAGATGATTATTGATCTCATGATAGGTGAGATTCAATAATTGATTGATGATAATTATCCTCATGGTAGGTGAGGTTCAATTATAAACTAATTGATTGACCTCATGATAGGCGAGGTAGAATGATAGATTGATGATTGTTCTCATGATAGATGAGGAACAATTATAAACTGATTGATTGACCTCATGCTAGGTGAGGTTCAATGATAGATTGATGATTTTCCTCATGATAGGCGAGGATGAATGATAGTTGCTCACAAGATTTGATCAAAGTCTCACCAGAGTTGATTAGATTGATAGGTTGATTGATTTTGTTTGATTGATAAAATTACTAATTTGCAATATCTTGTGATGATAGGAGTCATTGATGAACCTATAGATTAGAGAGTGATTTCCTAGGAATTTCAATTTGATACCCCAGTTGATACAGCTTGAGACTACCCTTATTACATGATGTGAATTGTCTTCCCTTCTAGATATGGCCTAGATTAGGATCAACAAGGGTCTATTGAAAAATTTAGCAGAGAAGTGGAATAGTGAGCATAATACCTTTCATTTTCCAACTAGAGAGATGATAGTGACCCCAAAGGATGTATGGCCGATCTTGTAGATACCTATTGTTGGGGAGTTGGTAGTTTATGATTCTACTGAGCAGGGTGGGACTTATGCACTTCTGTGAGTTTTTCAAGATGATACAATTTGTGGATATGAGATTCCATGGTGAGAGATGGTTGCTGCCTATGCTACCTTTCCCTTGATACTTGTTGGTTTCATTGGAGGGTTCCTTTTTCCTGATCATAAGTCAAAGGGACTTTTAGTTGGGTGGGGTCAGATTTTGGAGAGCATGATCATCCATGGTACCATATATGCATGGGGTATGTTCATGCTTGTCCATCTATACCATGATTTTCATTAGGTGGTATACCTTGGAAGGAGGTGATCCCATAGTAGTGGTTTACAATTTTTGGACAAACTAGACACTGCAATTATTATTTTTAACTAAATATTCACATTCGGGCACCTATAACGACTAAACCATGAATAATTTGAAGATGATGTAAACTAGAGTCTTGTCACATTTTTTCTATAGATTCTAAAAATATTTTTTTCAAAATTTTTGGAATCAAATTGCACTTCTTTTTCCATCTCCTGCAAAAATTGGTTTTTTTTTCTTCAGAAAATGACATTTTTAAAAAGTGACACACACCGTATAATGCATAACTTTTTTCCATGAAGGATAAAATTCTAATTCTTTCAAATTTAGATTTGTAACTCTGATATCTAGTGCTTCCACTTGGTTAGATAGTTTTTCATTGAATATTTTTTCTTTAATCAAGTTTTGAAGTCAAACCAATTACAATTCAGACATAATGCGACCATTTAATGCGTAACTTTTTTTGTATATATCAAAAAAAAAATTGTTGTTGGTTCAAGGACTTCAATATCTAGTGCACTCATATTTTTCAATTTTTTTTTGATAATATGATATTTTTCCACATGTGCAGAATAGGGACCTTCATTTTTTATGAAAAACCTATGTTTAATAAAACTAAAAAATATATATATATAATCAAACCAAAACTTATTAAAATCATATTCGTTGGATAGCTCATTCTGAGGACCACTTGATTCTAGTTGGGTTTGTGAAGACTCTTTCATTTTCATCCTCAACCCAAGCTTCAAAATGTAAAATTTTAGGTTTTCAAAGTGCCTAAGGGGGAGAATGAGGGCAAAGGGGGGTTTGGTCGAACCCCTAAGGGTTCACTTGAACCGGGGTTTGCTCGAACCCAGGTTTAAAGCCCCTTTCCAAAGGGGTTTTTCATTTTTTTGTCTATGCATACATTAATATGGTTCGCTCTAACCCTAGTTCGATTGAACGTTGTTTTGGTTTGTTTGAACCTACAAGTTTTTTTCAAACCCCCAAAATAATTTTTTTTTCCATGGGCTCATTTTTGGTGAGTTTTCCTTCCTCCATCAAATTGTAAACCACTATTGTGGCTTCACCCAAGGTCTAGTTTGTCTTTAGGAGTTACGTTACTTCAGGTGTGGGTATTAGAACATATAGCAGTCAATCGTCCAAATGCAGACAAACAACGACTTGCCATGAGGCCATACGTTCATGTATATGCAGGTACAATTACTCAACCTAAACTAGGTAATCTGGAGCATTGGAGGAGAGTCCTTGATGATGTAGAGACAATTACATTGTGGCCCTAACTTGATTGTGAGTTGTGGCCGGATGACGATACAAATATGCCATACTTATGCTAGTCCATGTACCTAATTGGTAGGACACGTTTCATCATTGATAAAAAAATTTTGAGGGTGCTTAGACAATATTGCAGAGTATAGGGCATGCCCCAAGGTGTTGCAAATTATGCATGACATTAGATAGATGCCATTGAGTGGGGACCTTGCTTATCCTATGATGTTGTAGTGCAGGAGTACCAGGGTCTACAAGACTTTATTTGGGAGATTCATCCTAAGATCATTGAGGCTTCAATTAGTGAGTATGCACAATACCTCATTTTACATCCATTCCCATGGATCTCCATCCTAGATGAGCCAGTACTGATACTAGGTTAGGAGGAGATGGTAGTTGAACACAAGCATCGACGAAGGAGAGAGGAGGAGTCAAAGGATGGGGAGAGCAGTGATGATGATGAGGAATATGGAGATGGAGATATAGATGGTGATGGAGATGGCAATGATGGAGGAGATGAGGGTGGAGGAGGCCCGACATTTGATGTTAGAGACTTCAGGGTGCCTCGTAAGCAGTGATCACTAGTAGCTATAGCAGAGCAACATGTGTGGATTGGAGTACCCTCCCAATAGCAACATACCAAGATTGCCAACCTACAGGTTCAAGTGCAAACACTACAAGGTCAACTGGCACAGGCTCAAGGGTTACTAGTGTAGACACAGGCATAAATATAGACATAGGAATAGGCTCATGTATAGGCTCTCTCACAGGTACAGGCACAGTTGATAGCCACACAGACATAGCCTCTTTGACAGTAGAGAGAGATGCAACTAGACAGACTACAAAGTAGGCATAGGGATCGACTAATAGACTATAGATATTAGTTGAGGGTACCTCCATAGTTGATTACATGAGAGAGGTTCTCTATTTGGGCCAAGAGGCCGAGTAGTATAGAGGTCGATACCATGATGTAGTTCTTGTAGAGAGTTAGTTATGCTCAGTCTCAATTTGGGAGGACTCATTGCAAGACTACCAACAAGGGTGTGACACAACCTCTTTTGAGAAATTTGAGAGATCCAGGTACGTCTGGTGGGGCAGGCATTGGTCTAGAGATGCCAACAGCATCTGGAGCTAGCAACACATAGCTCCATGATTGGATTCCCTGATGTATTTTGAGACATGATGTAAACTAAATTTTTTGATTCATGTCCATTTTGATGTTGTATCTCTTTACATTTCAGACATCATTGTATACTTGACATTATATTTTTTTTTTTGAGATTTATATGATATGCGGCAGATTCATCGATCTATATGTGTTCTATATGGTTCTATGATGGATTCCTATGATGAATGCTTATGATATTTTATATGATGATGTTATGAATGTAATTTATGATCATGATAACGTGTATGATTTTATGATGTTTTATTTATGATATTAAAAGTGATTATGCTTATAATAATGATGTATGGATGCATGGTTCCAGTAGTATTTACATGGACTGATAAATGTATAATAATGTATATACACGAATGTTATGATTATGCAACTATATGTATGATTTTGGATATGATGTTTCTATTAAATATGACATGATGACGTAAATGGGATACGATGCACTTTATTTTTTTGGTATTTCAAATGCAAACATATGATGTAATTAATGAATGACTGAATGATCAATATGATGATACTTCTAATGTATGATATATGCTATGATAATGTTAATGAAAATGCAACTATGCAGATGATTTTTTTATTCGATATTTTTCTTATGCAACTATATGATGTGATGCACAAATGAAAAATATGATATGATAAATGCAAATATATGATAGAATGTATGAATGGTTAAATGATATAATAATACCTCCCAATGTATACAATGCAAATGATTATGCAACTACTTGAGAATGATAATGTTTTTGTTAATTTCAAGTATACTCAATCCATTAATGATAAAATATAACATCGCTTTTAAATTCTCCACCAGTTTTTGGAATAAACTACTCCGCAGATGCAAAACTTACATAAATGCAATATAATTTAATCATGCAAATCTACATATGCCAAATTGTCATCTTAATAGTCCATTTATCATGCTTTTTATCATCATTGAGCCTTTAAAATTTTGAAAGTGAGTACAAGCATCAATGGTATAATTTAGACCAATGATGACCTAAGTACTACTTTCATGATTTTTGATATTTCAAGTTAACACAAGCATCTAGCTATAATTAAACCTAGATGATCTGAGCATTTCTTGCGTAAACAAACAAGAATCAATCATTTTCCTATGTGAATTCAGAATGTCATTAGTGATACTTTGTAAAGCACGTCTTGCAATAATTCACACAATAATAATGATCAACTCACAGACAATAGACAAAGAAAATATCATTCTCCTTCCTAGCTTCTCTAGTTTAATACATCATCGAGTTGTTCCAAATAAATGATAACAAAAATGAAAGCATAACATTTGAACATTCAAGCTAAAGCAATAAAAATCATGATTCAAAAGAATATCATCTATCTAGACTTTTATTGATTGATTTGGTTTCAACTGTTTGATATCGATGGTTGATTTTATGAAATATTTTGATGTTTGATGTATGTTCAATGTTTAGTTTCCCTATGATCATTGTGTTTGCTTTGTTGTCATACTACTATTTGTCTATTTGATTAAGCCCAAAGTTGATTTCCCTCGGTGAGTTCAAGATTTTTCGCCCAAGCTAGGGTGAGACATGACCACATTGCTAGGATATGTACATGAGGTTTCTTTCCAATGATAAATAGAATGACGGTGAAAGTGAATGAGCAAGAAATGCATCCAATAGATGGAAAATCTAGTTTAAATCACAAATAGCATCTATTTCTAGGTTTTCACTACATGTTTTTATTGCACTTTTTTAAATGTTATGATTTTTTTTGTATTTTTCTCTTTTCTTGTTTTTTTGTATTTTTCTGTCCCCGAGATGCATGGTTGCTAGGTTTTCATCAAGGCGACCATTTTCCCAGGACCTTAACCATGCACTAGATGTTTCAGGTATAGAATTTCTTGAGATGGAGACTGTTGATAAGTTCATCAAACAAATCCCCTTCAGGTGTAGATAATTGATAGGCTCCAGATCCATAGACTGATATGACAACAAAGGGCCTAGCTAGTTAGGTTCAAACTTCCCTTTCTTTTCTCTTTCTTGTTGATTTTGAGGGTTTTCCTTTAAGACCAAGTCACCAACTTCAAATTCTCTAGGTTTTACTCTGTGATTGTAGCTTTTGGACATCCTTTGTTGATATTCCATCAAATGGTTCACAACTCATTAACGACATTTATCCAAAAATTATAGGTCTTGAAGTCTAGACACTCTATAATCCTCATCTAAAATAATTATCTTTAGTGAAAAATAGAGTGATGGTATCTCAACCTCAATAGGTAGGATGGTCTTTGATCCATATACCAAGGAATATGGTGTAGCTCTTGTAGGAATTCTGATGTTGGTTCAGTATGCCAACATAGTAGGGTTTAGTTGAATGTGCCAATCATGTCCAACATCGTTTACTATTTTCTTTATGATTTTTAGAATAGTTTTGTTTGATGCCTCTACTTGGCCATTTCCTTGAGGATAGTATGGGGTTGAAAAATGATGTTGGATATGAAACCTCTCACATAGTTCCTAAACATCCTAATTTTGAAAAGGTCTACCATTGTTTATGACAATGGACTGAGGAATGTCATACCAATAGATGAGGTAATTTAGTATGAAAGAAGAATTCTTTTTTCCAGTGATTGTTGTCAAGGGAACAACTTCTATCCACTTTGTAAAGTACTCCATGGATGTTATTACAAATCTGTGTCCATTGGATGAAGACGAATTAATTTTTCCTACTAGGTCCAATCCCCACTGAAAAAAGGCCATGTTGAAGTGAACGGTTGCAATTATTGTGTTGGTGCATGGATTAGGTTTCCATGGATTTGACATTTTTGGCACTTCTTAAAAAACTAAAAAGACTCCTCCATATTTGGCCAGTAATACCCCAAACAAAGGAGTTTCTTTTCTAGGGTTAATTTGCTTGAATGAGTTCCACAAATACCTTCGTGAAGCTCATGTAAGGTTGTCTTAGAATTGTTACAATCTAGAAATTGAAGAAGAGTACCATCTAAACCTCAGTGGTAAGTTATGTCGGCAATTAAGGTATGTTGTGTGGTTTGGTGGATGAATTTGCGTTTCTAGTTTTTGGAAAGATTAGGAGGAAGGATATTGTCTCTTAGGTAAGCGTAGGTCTTTCCATAAATTGAGGATTCAATTTCAACTAAATGAAATATGGTTTGAGATTCAAGATTATTATAAGCAAGATAAGACACTTGTTCCACCATAAACTCATAACGACCTTTCTTTTTTGGTATATGTAAGAGAGAAGCAATTGTCGCCATAACATCAACAACTTTATTTTCTACCCTTGGAATCTATTCAAATTTGATATCCATAAAGTACTTTTTGAAATCATCCACCATTTTCTTATACAACATCAACTTCTCATATTTTGTTTGATATTCATCATTTACCTGATTAATGACTAGTTGTGAATCTCCATATACTTGTAGCTCTATGATCTTCCATTTAACTACCACTTTGATGCCAATGATTAATGCCTCATATTTAGCTACGTTATTTGTACATGGAAATATGAGTCTATAGGACTTTGGGATGGTATGTTCTTGAGGTGTAACAAATAGAATTCCCGCACTTGGCCCACGTTGTGTGTAGGACCCATCAAAATAAAGCATCCATTGTTGTGTTGTCATTGTAAGAATGTATGCATCAGGAAACTCAATGCTCATTGTATGCATCACCTGACCCTTGATGGATCTTTGATATACATACTAGATATCAAATTCACTCAAGATCATGACCCACTTGGCCAATCTTCCTATTAGGGAAGCCTTGTTGATTAAATACTTTAATGGATCTATCTTTGCTATGAGTTTGACTATGTGCGTTATCATCTAATGCCGCAGTTGCTAAGTAGAAAATACCACTGCCAAAAAATCTTTCTCGATGAAGGTGTAATATATCTCATAACCATTCAAAGTCCTGTTGATATAATAGATAGCTCATTCCTTTCCCACATGATCTTCTTGTGCTAATATATCACCCAAAGAAATCTCAGTTGTTGCAATGTATAGTAATAATGGCCTCTCTTCTATAGGTGGCATCAATATGGGTGGTGACATCAGATATTTCTTTATTTGATTGAAATTTGTTTCAAATTCTTGACCCCATTTGAAAAATACATTCTTATATAGCAAATGATTGAAGGGATGACTTTTGTTTGCTAATTGGGAGATAAACCTCCTAATTTATTGTAGCCTACCTTGTAGAGACCATAGTTGACTGATATTCTTTGGTGGCCAAATTTACATTATGGCCTTGACCTTGGCGGGATCCACTTCGATACCCTTATCTAAAACTATGTATTCTAGAAGCTTTGCTAATGTAACACCGAACACACATTTCTTAGGATTTAATCTAACATTGAACTTCTCCAATCTTGTAAATATTTTATCTAGGATCTCTAGATATCCTTCTCTGGTATATGAATTTGCTAATATATCATCCATGTAATCCTCCATATAAAGGTATGCATCATGTCATGGAAAATGGTGGTCATTGCTCACTGATATATAGCCCCTACATTTTTCAACCCAAAGGGCATGACATTCCAACAAAATATTCCCCATGGACATGTGAATGTTTTTTTCTCCTGATCTTTTGGTGCTATTTTGATTTGGTTGTAACCTGAGAAGCCATCCATTAGTGATAACATGGCGTGTCCTACTATTAATTCTACAATAATGTCAATGTTTGGAAAAGGAAAAACATCCTTTGGGCATGCCTTCTTGAGATCTTTGAAGTCAGTACATATACTGATACTACCATCTAGTTTAGAAACATTTACAATATTAGAAATCCACTTAGTGTAATCAATAGATCTAATGAATCTAGCATCTAACAACTTCTTTAGTTCTGCTTTTACCGACAAGGCAATATGCAAATGCATTTTCCTTAGTTTTTGCTTCATAGGTTTTATTCCAAATGGTAGAGATAAATGATGCATTAGAAGATCTAGGTCTAAACCTGGCATATAAGAGTAAGACGAAGCAAGGTTAATTTTTCTGTCCTCAAAGAACTTGGTGAATTCAAGCTTTTCTTGTTTAGTCATAGATGCTGCCAGATGTAGAGTTTTTGCTTTTTATATTGTGCTAAGATTGATATAGATTGTGTAGGATCCACCAATACTGATGATCTTTCATGATAGTGTTCTAGAAGGGTGTATAATCTCCCATCTTTCCATGCCTCAAAGAGGTTTTCACCGTCAGATGTGTTCTATATTTTTACTTTTTTGAGATCTAATGCTTCCATTAAAATTTTTTCACCATTAGATCTATTATTCTTGTTTTCAATTTTGCAAATGGAATATTTGAGACCCTCCTGACTCAAAGTTTCATTATGATATTTATGATTAGAACTTGTGTCAGGTTTGTCACAACAAAGGAGATTAATGATAACATCATCATTCAGAAAGATAGGTGCATTGATAGGTTCAGTTGGTTCCCAGTCGATAAGTTTAGGATGTATTAAGGGTAAAAGGTCATTTGATTGGCTAAGTTCAACAGCAGTGAGGGTTCTGATAGCAATGTTGTCAAGGTTGTTAATAGCGATATTGAGGTCTATGATATTACTCTCCTCCAAGTCATCTATCTCACTCAATATCTATCCATCCTCACTTGAGTCATCAATATTCTATGATCCAAATACAAGGGGTCTAGTCCCTAAGCTTTGTCCCTCCTCATGTTTGGGTGCATAATCTTTATGACATCAATTTGTATGTCCTTGTATGATGCTTCAAATAAAGAATCCCACTCATATTGTTTTTCCTTCATACCCCATTTTTTCTAATATTGTTTTTCCCTTTCCATATTGATCTATTTTAATGTTGATAGTTGCCAATGTAGATGCTTCCTCATCTTTGTAGAGCCAATTGAGGATGGCCTTATCTTCAGATTCATCTTCTAAAGTACCTTACTTTACAAATCTATCATCCAAAACCATGGTAGGTTGTGATGATTGTTGTATTAATGTTGACGGCTGCCCATATGATTTTGGAGATGGAAGTAGCTGTGAAAGACATAAAGATTGCTCAATGAAATACTCTCCCATGCCTTTATATTTTAACTGGATATTTTCTTTGAATTGTTGTAATAGAGAATCCAATTGACCTTCACTATTTGATGGAGTAGAGTCAACAACACTTTTATCTTTTGATTGGTCCTTTTTATCAACCCATTTAGATACAACATTTAGTTGCCTTTCACTATTGGATGAACTAGAAGTGTTTGCTTCCCTATTATGGGGCACAAAAGTTTCTTGAGTTATTTTAAGCATGTTACAATATTGGGGATTGTTGTAGTAAGCTGAGATAGTGACTTCTTGTCCATTGACAGGAAAGTTTAAGCACTGATGATAATTTGAAGGCATTGCTTTCATTTCATGAATCTAGGGACATCCTAAGAGTATATTATAGGTTAGCTCTTTGTCTAACACTTGGAAAGCTATATTCTTCACAATTGATCCTACTTGAATAGGCAACACGATTAATCCATTGGAGGATCTCTCTTCTTTTTCATACACTTTTATTGTGATTTTCCTTCTGGCATCAATAACATTATCAAAATATCCTAGTGCACGGATCAGGTAATGTGATAACTCTATGGGTAAGAAGTTCTCTCTTTGCTGATTCTAGTGTCTATCCCAATAGTGTGAATCTTATTTGATTTGATGGTTTTTGATATTATTGTGGTTTAGATTCACCATTATTTGGAGTGTTGTTTTGATTGACACTTTGATTGATGTTTTGGTCATTGTTTTGATTGGTCTTTGCATTAGTTGTTGTCAAATTAAATAGGTTGGTTTCACATTTTGTGTTTCATTTGAAACATCATTGTTACTAGTATTTCTATTCTTCTACAAAAAAATTGGTTTACCATTGTTAATATAGTGATTCAAGGGGTTTGTATTATTTGATCCTTCATTGTAGTTTTTTATTACCCCTTGCTTGACCAAGGCTTCTTCAATCTTGAGGCCATTTTCAATCAGTTTCTCAAATGTAGGTGGGCATTGTTGTTCATGCCTATAGCTCATCTCATCAATTATGTTGTCAATGAATAGTTCCATCTTTTCCTCTTCTAGTATGGAACAAGGATACCTAGCCAACAACCTTCGCCATAATTGTAGAAATGAGAGGAATGTTTCACCTTCCTTTTGTTTTGTATTATAAAGATACTTTATTGTTATCTCATGTTGAATATTATAGGAGTATTGTGAGATAAACTTGTTGAATAGTTCCTCAAAGGATCGAATTCTTGGTTGTAGTTTAGAGAACCATTCCATACATTGACCTCAGATGAAGCTTCTTGGAAACAACCTCATTAAATGAGTTTCCTCTTGTGAAAATTCTGAACTCTTGGTTCTAAATTCCCTCACATGATATCTTGTCCACACTTGGATCAAAAGGATAGGGACAAATGTCCTATACTAAGTAACTTCTTGTGGTCCCTTTTTGCATATGTTGAAGATGTTGTTGCAAGTTTTGCATTTGATGTGTTAGGGAAATCACTTGATCTATGTTTTGTGGTTCAATTTCAACTTTTATAGGTGCTTCTTTTAGTCGATTAACGTCAAAGTCCTTTGGAAGTTTTGCACCTAGCTCAGCTAGCATTAAAAGATGTTTTTCTCCATCCTTTTCCAAAACTTTCTCCATGAATTGATGGAAGTTAGGATCTTGTTGTCTAGTTTGGATGTCCTCTTCAATTATTTCTTAGATTCGGGTTGATGAAATCTATGAAATGGATTTTCTTCAGCCATGATATTTAGAGATTCAATCTCTTTTTCTATGAGTTTCTCTCTTTGTAACCTTGTTAAAATGGGCATACAAGTGTTGTAGTTTTTACTAAACTTTGATTTTTTTTTGAAGTAGTGCCAAGGATAATAACTAAGTCAAATAGAATGATAAATTCTATTGATGAGACTATGCTATATTTTTATTTTTTATACCATTTCATTTTCTGATTGTAGGATGACTGATCCTAATAATGAAACTTAACTTAATAATCAAGAGTTATGTTTTATGATAAGGAAATTTTAAAAGTGTAATAAATTGGTTTAATTTGGAAGAGTTTGGCTTGTAAGGTCCTATTTTCCAAAGTTTAAGACACTAGTTTGACTGAGAAAATGTTTTTTGTTTTGATAAATATCTAAATTTTGATGTCAACTATTTGATAGGAGGTAAAAATAGCTCTTTTATTTTTGATTATGTGGATGCGCTATAACATACCTCAGATTTTCTACAATAGACTTTAGAAGCGCTATAACAAAGTGTGAATGTGATGGTAAATTGATTGAATGCGCTAAAAAACTAGGTATATGTGCTAATAGACTAGGTATATGCATTTTAAAACAAGGTGTATGTGTTGAAAAACTAGGTATACGTGTTGATAGACTAGGTATATGCATTGTAATAGAGGTTGGTTGTGCTACAATTCTAGGTAAATGTGCTGACAGACTATATAGATGTGCTACAAGACATGACATATGCATTGAAATAGAGTTTTAATGCTCTGTTTAAATAAGGAAGATGCACTAATAGATTGGGTATATGTATTGAAATAGAGGTTGGTTGCACTAATCTGGAATTTGTTAGTATTTTCACAGTTCTGTCCATTTGGTCTGCTTTTTTTTCTCAATAAAAATATTGATTCCAGGGTGTAATTTTCTAACCAATGAAGATTTTGGAGGTGTGTTTTGCTTGTAAATCTTAGAATTTGATGATCTAATTGGATGATACCTTTTGGAAAATACTTTATGTACACACAACACCAAGTTTGTAAACATTGTTTCCAAAACTACTCATTAAACAAAGAGTGTATATTCTAGAATCAAGTCCGATTCTTTCAATTTCCATGGGTTTAACACAAAAAAATATAGTTCAAACACTCTTCTAATCTTAATGGTCAGTAAGAATATCACAACCCACAGCTTGCAACTATGTTAGCTCACACAATCTTGTCACCCCCTAGAGGGCACTCTTGTTTTTTCCTTTCCCGAGTCTTAACCAAAGTCAAATCCTCCACTTTTGGCTAGGGTCTTTGATAGTTATATGGTGAGTGTCTTTGGGGAAAATTCTGCCTTCCCCTTGCACTGTGATATAAAAAGCATTATGAAACTGACATAGTTGGATTCTACACTAAAGTTCATAGAAAGGATTTTCATTCAACGTGTCACAGATAAAATCCCTCAGGAGACCTCCCAACCTTTAGAACAAAGATTTTGGGGATGGTTATCTCACACATTTATGTTGAATGTGGGTTTCCCTAGATTCACTTTTGTTTAGAGTGGGTTGGAAAACATGGCTTTGTTTGTTCCCACTTATGTCATTCCCATAGGGTGAGTACTTTTTCCCACTATGACAAGCCTTCTAAAGGTGTTGATAAAGCAGGATAGCAAGTCCAGCATTCTGATCACCCAGTTAAGGGGAGAGCATAAGCCTATTGCTTTCGAAACATAATGGACATGGGGGTTCAAACTAATTCTTTAATTAATCTAGATTCACTATCTTAACCAAAGAAAAAGCAATGGAATAAATTTTAAAACCTTGAAAAACCATTAGTAGTTTGTGATATTTTTTCTTTGACCAGCGTAAGTGTCTTCTAGCAACTATCTTTGACCAGTGAATTTTGTGCTTGCAGGACAGAAAACAAGGATTAATTCTAGAAATTTAAAATTATGCAAAAATAGTCAGATGTTCCATAACAATCATTAGATGTGCTAAAAAAATAGTTTAGATGTGCTAAAAAATTATTTAGATGTGCTAAAATAATAGTTCCATGCACTACAAAATCTAGTAAATGCGCTAAAAGAAATGATAGGTGCAGTGCAGAAAACCCCTGACTGTGGTGAGACCGATACTGGATGCACCATAACAACCTTCAGATGTGCTAAAATATCCTTTGGATGCATTGGAAAAGTGATTGTATGCACTGATCTGGAGGTCATATGCACTGTAAAAACTCTTGATTGTAGTAAAACAAAACATGTCAAAAACCTACGGACACACTTTTCAAGAAAAGATGTTAAAAATGGGGTTTTTGGGCACCACGGTGGGCGCCAATTTATGTGTGAGTAAAATATGTGTAATGAATAAAAAAAACACCTAATAAGACATTATATCAATAGATTTAAACAACCATTAAACTACTAAAAGCCATAAATCTATTGAAAGTGGCTTATCGTTCCCTATCTCCAAAGATTTATCAAATCATGTGGCTCTCAAATTGTTATGCACTGTCATTGTTAAAATGCCAATCTAAAGAATGAGATTCTATGAATATGCAAGGAACTAATCCTATATGATATTCTTAAATGATAAGATGGATGCTACTGTATATGAAATTAACATGAAATTGATAAAAAAACTACCATAACTAGGATGCAGTTAAATGGAAAACCATGATTGCTATTGCTATTTTAAAATGATTTGCTAATTGCTATTGCTTAATTACTTGAATGCTCTAATATAATCTCTATAGAGTAAGATTGCATAAACTTGGGATCCATTTCCTGTAGAAAGAATCTGTATTTATATATTCCCTACAACATATTTGTGATGTGGCAGCAAAGCAAAGGTTTGGATTTAATTTGAAAGATTCAATGGTGAAAGATGAAGAAACCTGAGAAGATTATGGAAATTGTTCCCCCCACAAAAACATTCAGCTAGAGGATAGGAATAATCAATGGAAGAAGACAACCAATTTGATTTCCAATTTGTTTCTAATTTGTCCTAAATTTGTCTGTGAAGGTGAAGTTGAATTAATTAGATATAAAATATCTAATTTTGTTGGTACATATGATGAGTGAAAAGAGGAAATAGCTGTAGAAATTTGCTTTAATTGAATTTATTGGATTTATTCAATTTAGCAAAAGAGGATGTTTAATTTAATAAAAGAAACTATAGAAATCTGTTTATTAAATAAACATGGAAGAAATGTGGTAATTAAATTAAAAAAAGTATAAAACTTGTTTATTTAATTAAGATGAAATAATATGTTAAAGATAGAAGAATTAGAAGTGATCTATATAAATAAATATTTCTATTTATTTATAAGTAGATGAATTAAAGGAGTCAATTAATCAAATAAATCGTATTTAATTAATTAGATTATCTAGACCATTTTTAGGTGTATACAATTCCTTTTGATCAAATTCACATGTTAATTTTTTATTTTCTATTAAATTATTTTTAAATTAATATAAACATAATTATTGACAAATTAATATAAATTTTTTAAATGTATTTATCTAAAAATATTAAACTTAAATTATTTTATTTAAAAATCAAATTTCATTTATTTTTTATCTTATTTTTTTACATTATTATTAAACTATTAGTCATATGCATATGCGTGTGACAATCAGCCAATAGCGGCCTACCGCGACGGGGAACATTTGTAGAGAGGATGTTTTTATTTGCATGGAAAGGTGACTGTGAATGAAATAGATGAGTTAGATTGTATGAATCAAGTAATCATGAAGAACATTTTGTTTAAATTTTATTTAATACTATTAGAAAATTTAGAAATGAATTTTTAAATTTGTTTAAAAGTGAGAACTTAAAAATTAAATTAAATATTAAATTTAAAATAATTATTTCTTCTAGCAAGAATATTTGAATTTTATATTTAATGGCAAGGGATGCACATGTATATTGTCACTTTTTGTGTAGCCTGTTCAATCAATTAATCATTTAATTTTGAAGCTAATGGAAGTTTTTTGTAAGGGTCATCACGCATGTTTGTATTTTTTAAAATTGGACAAAAAAAGTACACATTTTTTCCATGAAATTTAGACATTCAGTATTGAGTACTTTTTCTATAGTTTTGGAAATATGTTTCTTGATGAGAGATGGAAATTAGCTATAGGCATCTCCACTTGTAATTATATTGCTATCTAGACAAGGGATGACACCAATTTGTATCTAACAATTGGTTTCCCAATTGAAGATTCAACCTAGATTATTTGCCACTAAATATTATGGACAAAATAGGGAAATTGTAAAACAACTCCTAAAAGAATAGTTAAAAATTATAGGTAAATCAAAGATGAGCCGAAATCCATAGCAAACATTTTCATAGAGCACAAGTATTATGGATTACAAAGTAATTGAGAATAGAAAAATCCATTTTTAAATGAATGATTGCGTAGTGCAATTGGAGAGTCAAAATAGATAATGTTGCAAGTGGGGAAAGTTCACTACAAAATATCCAAGACAATATATTGATTCAGTTACATTCTGAAAAGAGTCATTTTGGCACTATACATATGTTGCACATACTGTACAATTAAATGCTAGCTTCTCAACAAATATAAACTTCAAACAAATAGCACATAAGCTAAAGATGTGACCACTTGGTAGTATGTAAGAAACATGTTACAAACCATGTTTTCTATACATGTATCTATGTGAGAAAATATATATGTAATGAAAAGGAAAAACAAAAAACCCATGCTCGCTATCCACCCTTCCATATTGGCATCATGGAGCCCCGGGGACCTAGCCAAACCCCTGAGCAAAAGCAATATGAAATTTCCACTAGAAATTTTGTGGAGTTCCATCTTTTGAAATTGTCATCTATGATTTAGCCTAACACCTGCAAATATAAGAGAAAGGTGTGTCAATGGATGGGGAAAGAAGATGAGTGAGGGAGGATCAAAGATTAGTAAATATATAGCAAAAAATAATAAACACAATTAGAAAGTAGAAATGACGAATAATATTTTCAAGGTGGTTACGAGATCTATTTATTGATTATGGAGAAGTTTGGCATTTACATGTACTGTTGGTTATGCTTGAGAACCGAAAGGAGGATTGGATTGAGTTGTTGGAGTGTTGAACAATTTGGAACTTACGCAACACATCAGTGTTAAAACCCTAAAACTTGCTATGAAAACGAAAAATAAGCAAAGAAGGAAAGATATAAACAATAAATTAATCATTTATGAAAAATACCCAAGAAAAATGGCTTATTGATTACGTAGCCCAACAATTTTAATAGCCTCCAACCTACCAAAAGAGGGAGCTAAATGTGACAAATTTAACAATAGCGTGAACATATCAAAGCAACACCACAATGGGTCTTCCGAGAATACAACTTCATGAAAGTACACTCTCCCAGATGCCAACATTCAATATTGCATTTACATACATATATATACATGTATACATATATTGGATGGCAATATATATATATATATATATATGAATGTATAAATATATATACATGTAATGCAACTCAATCAAAATACACTTTCCCACACTGCTACATTCAATATTGCATTTACTTCAACCAACCGCATTTACTTTGTCCACCACCATAGTACAACAACATCAAAATGCATTAGGGCTTGGGTGAGCAAACACTTAGCCTATACAATTACTCTATTTTTTAGGATGGTACAAAGAAGCAGTTCAATCAATGTGCAAATTTATATATGCAAAGAGAAGAATAACTTATGTAGTGATTAACAACATACAATAGCCTATTCCTAAGGATTTCCACTTAAATGAATTAGAACACTCGAAAGATGCAAAGAATAGACAATGTAGCAATGCATGAAAGAATACACTAGAATATGCAAGAAAATATTTTTGATTCAGTTGCATTATGAGAATAGGAATTCTAGTATTATGAATATGTGGTCCAAATGTCCAAGAAAATAGGTTTATTTAGTTGCATTGTCAGAGGTCTATTCTTAGCAAATAGAAACTTCAAACAATCAGCGTATCAACTAAAGATATAAAGTTCAATAGATTCAATGAGTCTTTCGACAATGAAAATTAATCAATATAATTCCTCACAAATTTTGTAGCACATGAGTATTAAAACCTTCCAAGCTACTATCAAAAGGAACAATAAGAAGAGACTGATAGGTGTGAACAATAAATTAATCATTAATGCAAAGTACCCAGTATACATATATGTTGGAAAAATAAGGACACACAACTGAGAGGGGGGGTGAATCAGTTGTGACAAAAAAATCAACTTTTCTAACTTATCTTAACTTTATTCTCATATCTGATGAATAAGAAAATAACCACAAGAAATTAACACATCAAAGAAACCAAGATTTTTTATGTGGAAACCCTGTTAGGGGAAAAAACATGGTGGATGTTAGTCCACAAGTTATACTTTGTTAAAAGTATAAAGAGAAATAATAAGGGGAATGCACATGCATTCAAGCACACTACCTAGAGCTCACTGCTCAATTACAGAAGAGGACTCACTATCCAAAAATACAAAAATATAGATTAGATTCATAGAGCATGAACTAAAAGAATAGCTTCTACACAAGCCTGATTACAGTTCCAATTAAGCTCAGAAAACCTTCTTCACTTTCCTCAAAATTCTTCACTCTCTGGTATGCAATCGAATGATAGAAACACTATTAGCACATTTACACTTTCTCTGACATACATTCACACTTATGCAAATACCAACTTCACTCAACCAATCACTCTTATATATATGCTTCATGGGATTTCATCACATCTTAGTTGCCTAGAAAAATAAGACATATTTTCAATGTCGGCCTAGATTTTCAATTAAATTTCCAATGCAAAACCACCAAGGTTGGCCACAACATAGTGGAGGCCCAAATTAATATCTCCAACAAAAAAATACTTAATATAATTTTGTCACAAAGATCCACAACACGCTACCATCAACATGTTGGCCAAGAACATGAAAAATGAGCATGCGCAAGAAAATATCTTCAACCACGAGCTCTCTGCGTAATGTGGATGTACCAAAAAGATAGAGAATGATCTAGAGACATCAAAAAATACCAAGAAATAACAAAGAAGTATCCACAAAAACTGAGATTACTAGACTCACACAATCTTCATTTAGTTACAATGATATAGACCATCGAAACACTGTCATACCACAACACACTCAAAACTTCACGTAGACCTCTAAAACTTCTGGTAGATGATCTATAAACATTCAACAATAAACCATTTAATCCACATTAGCTAATCATCAACGTACATAACAAAGAACCTTCATGACCTGCATAGTTCCACTGGGAACCTAGAACACTTCCTTTTACAATTTTATCAATATCCTCGACATATACAACATCTGATACACCAAATGCTAATAGTGTTGACATCAATGGAAACTACATATCAACAACCATATCCAAAAATCTCCCTCTTTGGCATTGATGGCAACACATGATGTGAAAAATACCATTAACCCAACACATTGACTTCTTTTGCACTTCTCCTCTTGAAAGGATTTTTCACATTACTCTTCTCCCCCTTTGACATCAATGGAAAAGGTAACAATTATCTTCCCATATACACGCTATGAACCACATATCTGCACATCTGACTACTCCCCATGAGTAGTAGCCATGAAAACATCAATACAGATCAAAATATAGCAATGAAGTTCATGGATTCATGTAAGAAAATGCATCTTTTAGTTCTTATCAGGAGGGGTGATTACCCCTAGCATTCCTTTGAGATACTCTTGAAAGTTTCCTTTGGCAATGGCTTAGGAAAGATATTTGCAATCTATTCTTTGGTAGGCACATACTCCAGTTTGACTTCTTTCTCATTCACTTTCTCCCTCAAGAAATGAAACTTGATTGATATATGTTTAGTCTTAGAATGTAGCATCAGATTCCTTAAGATATTTATTGCACTTGAATTGTCATAGTATATGGCAATAGGTTCTTCATATACCACCTTGATATCTCTCAACATCTATTTCATCCATATCACTTGAGCACAATTACTAGCAACAACAATGTATTCTACTTCAATAGTAGATAGAGAAATTAAGTTTTTCATTTTTCTCAACTAGTACACCAATTTCTTTGCTAGGAAGAAAGCACCACCACTAGTACTATTTCTATCATCTACATCACCAACCCAATACACATTAGTATATGCACACAAAGTGAGATCATCATCCTTTGGATACTAAAGTCCAAAGTCAATTGTTCCTTTTAGATACTTGAAGATTCTCTTCACAGTAGCTACATGTGATTCTTTTAGATCCGCTTGAAATCTAGCAACCATACATACATCATTCATAATTTTTGGTATAGTCTGAGTCAAGTAAAGAAATCCACCAATCATTGACCTATATCTAGTTTGATTTCCCTTAGGAGAGTCATCATTCTGTGTCAACTTACATTCGGTCACCATGGGGGTACCAATAGGTTTGGAGTCATCCATTCTAAACTTCTTCAGTAGTTCTTTCACATATTTGGACTGAGATATGAAAATCCCCTTATCCAACTATGTAACTTGCAATCCTAGAAATAACTTCATCTTTCCAATCATACTCATCTCAAATTCATTCTTCATCTCATCAATAAACTTCATGCATAGATTATCATCTCCTCCAAAAATGATATCATCAACAAAAAATTCTATAATTAACTCCTTATCATTGTCTAATTTGAAGTAGAAGTTTCTATCAATAGTACCTTTAGTGAATCCAAGATTCAATAGGTATTTTTCCAATCTAGCATACCAGGCTCTGTGGGCTTGGATAAGTCCATACATAGCTTTCTTCAATCTGCAAACCATATCTTCTTTTTTTGTTAGCTAAAATCCATCTGGTTGTTCAATGTACACTTCTTCTTCTAGGCATCCATTCAAAAATGTAGAATTTACATCCATTTGATAGACTTTATAGTTCTTGTGTGCAACATAAGCAAGAAATAGTCTAACAACTTCAATCCTAGCGATAGGGGAAAAGGTTTCTTCAAAATCAAGACCTTCCATTTGAGAATACCCTTTACATACCAATCTTGCTTTATTCTAGACCACTTCACCTTCTTCATTTAACTTATTTCTAAACACCCATTTAGTACCCATCACATTTTCATCTTGAGGCCTTAGAACCAGTATCCATGTGTCATTCTTTTCAATTTGTGTTAGCTCTTCCTTCATAGCTTCCAAATAGTGTTCATCTTGATAGGCTTCAGTGAAATTTTTAGGTTCAATAGTGGAAATCAAACAATATTCTTCTACAATTTTTCTTCTAGTTTGCAATCCTTTACTCTTATCTCCTATGATTTGAATTTTAGAATGATTTAGCTTTACATACCTTGGAGTTTTTAGAAATTCTTGAACTTCTATCTCTTTTGATCTTTCTTCTACACACACTTTTCTATGTCTCCTGTCTGACTTGATTTACCAGAAAAAATTGAGGTTGCTTCACTAGAACATATGGAATAATCTGAAGTAGATTCTATGCATGAGTATTCTTCCCTTGGATTATAATGTCTTCATTTGAATCATAACTACAATGTTTGGATGGTTTGACAGAGTTCTCGTCAACTTTGACATTTTCACTCTCAATCATCTTTCTTAATATTTTGTTATAGCACCGGTAGGCCTTGGTTTTAGTAGAGTAACCTAGGAAGATTCCTTCATCACTTCTTGCATCAAAATTTCCTAATCATCATCTCTTCTGATATAACACTTGCTTCCAAAGATCTTAAAGTACTTAATAGTAGGATTGTGACCAAACCATAACTCATAAGGAGTCTTACCATAATTTCCATTAACATTTACCCGGTTCAAAGTATACACAAGAATGCTTACGGCTTTACTATAGTACATCTGAGATACATTTCCTTCCATCATCATTGTTCTGGAAGCATCTAGAATTTTTCTATTTCTTTCTCTTTGCAACTCCATTCTGTTGAGGGGTTTAGGGAGTAGATAATTGTCTTTTAATCCCATGCTCTTCACAATAAAATTTGAACTCCTTGGAAATAAATTCACCACCTATGTTAGATCTCAGGCACTTGATTTTTAGACCTTTCTCATTTTCTGCCATAGCCTTGAAAATTTTGAACTTCTCCAATGCTTCACATTTTTCTCTTAAAAAGGAAACCCAAATCATTTTAGAGTAATCATCAATAACCAACATAAAATACCTTTCTCCATGAATACTTCTAACTCTGGAGGAACCACAAAGGTCAACATGTAGCAGCTCCAAAAAATTATTTGAATGAAATTGTTTACTCTGGAAGGAAACTTTAGTTTTTTTACCCATCTGACATTCTGTGTAGATCACATTAGTAGGCTTCACTAACTTAGGAAAATATCTTAATGCTTGAGTAGAACTTATCTTGATAATATTGTCAAAGTTTACATGACACAACCTCCTATTCCATGACCAACTCTCATCTACTTGAGAAATTAAACAACTTCCATTAGTAGTATTAAGATGAAAAATATTACCTTTTGTTTGTTTTCCTGTTGTAATCATATCCCCAAAACTTCCACGTATCTTGCATCTTGCATCTTCCATCTTTGAACTGATGATCATATCCCTTGTGAACCATCTTTCCAACACTCAACAAGTTGTGCTTCAGGCCTTCAACGTAGAGAACATCAATGTTATCCTTACCACCAAGACAAATAGATCCTCTACCATGAATCACACCAACATTGTTATCTTCACATCTTACAACCCCACCATCATACTTCTCTAGACTCAAAAATTTTCTTTTATCACCTGTCATATGATGTGAGCATCAACTATCAATCACCCACTCATCCTTTTCTTCAACTTGGGTTGCAAGATCCTTTTCATCTTTAGTAGATTTGATAGTCACATCCCGATTATCTTCAATTGTAGCAATGAAAGCCCATTCATATTCTTTTCCATTATCTTTATTAGATTCATCATTAGACATTGCTTCTTCAACAAAGTAGCATCTCTTTTGGAATCTAGAAATTTTAGGCTTAGACCTAGGAACTCTTTTAGGACATTTGATGCAAAATGACCTATTTTACTACATGAAAAAAATTTAATAGACAATACATCTTCATACTTACCCTTTCCTCTGCCTTCTTGCTTAACAATTAGTGCTTCTAGTTCTTCTACCTCTCTTTCTTTATCTTCAAGTTGTTTTAGTTCTTCATCATACTTGGATATCTTTCTGGAACTCTGTCCTAGATTATATCTTTTCCTATTACTTTTGGATATAGTAGCCTTAAATACAGACTCAGTCTTCAGTATAGATTCACCAAACTCACTTATTTCAAAAGCAACAAGCTTCCTGATCAACATGTCTCTTGTTATCTTGTTCACTGATCTGAACTCTTCAATAGCATGAACCTTCATCTTGTAGGAGGGAGGCAAGGATCTGAGTACTTTAGCCACAATTTCACCCTCATCCACAGAACCACCGACACCTTTAATACCCATTACTATTTCATTTACTCTGCATAAAAGAAGTGATATTTTCATCTTCATCCATCTTCAAATTCTCATACTTTCCTTTCAAGATATGTAGCCTAGCCATCTTCACCTATGCATCTCCTTCATACAAATTTTCTAGTTTCATCCAAATCTCATGAGCTATCTCTAGACACAACACATTAGCAATCTCCAAATCTGTTAGAGCACTCACCAAAGCTTCAATAGCCCTAACATTATTTTCAACATCTTTGATCTCATTAGTAGTGGAGGGACCATTTTGTGGAATAGTATATGGATCTACACTTTAAGTGACATTTCATCCTACTTTCCACATTGAATAACTAGTGCCATCAAATCTAGGACTATCCTTTTTGAATGTTGTTTCCATCTCAGATCACCTCAAGCTTTTAGACTTCTTCAGAGGAACATGCTCTGATACTAATTGTTTGAAAAACAAGGACACACAACTGAGAGGGGGGGTGAATCAATTGTGACAGAAACTTCAAATTTTCTAACTTATCTTAATGTTAATCTTAGTTTTGATGAATAAGCAAATAACCACAAGCAATTAACACATCAAAGAGACAAATAACACCAATATTTTTTACGTGGAAACCATGTTAGGGGAAAAACCACGACGAATGTTAGTCCACAAGATTATGGGAATGCACATGCATTTAGGCACATTTCCTAGAGCTCATTGCTTAATTACAAAAGAGGACTCACTATCCAACAATAAAGAAATATTAATTAGATCCACAGAGTATGAACTAAAAGAATAGCTTCTACACAAGCCTAATTACAGTTCCAATTAAGCTTAGAAAACCTTCTTCACACTTTCCTCAAACTTCTTCACTCTTTAAGCTCTACAATCGAATGATAGAAACACTATTCACACATTTACACTTTCTCTGGCATGCGTTCACACTTATGCACACACCAACTTTTCTCAACCAATTGCTCTTATATATCTACTTCATGGGATTTCATCACATCTTAGTTGGCCAGAAAAATAAGACATATTTTCAATGTCGGCCCATATTTTTAATTAAATTTCTAATGCAAAACCACCAAGGTTGGCCCAAACATAGTGGAGACCCCAATTAATATCTCCAACACAAAATAGTTTAATTAATTTCATCATGAATACCCCTAACATGCTACCATCAATATGTCGACCAAGAACATGAAAAATGAGCATGCGCAAGAAAAGATCTTCAACCACAAGATCTTTGAGTAATGTGGACATACCACAAAGATAGAGAATGATCTAGAGACATCCAAAAACACCAAGAAACAATAGAGAAGCATTCACAACAACTAAGATTACCAGAATCACACAATTTTCATTTAGGAACAATGACAAAGACCATAAAAACATTGTCAGACCACAACACACTTGAAACTTCATGTGGACCTCTAAAACTTCCAGTATATGGTCTAGAAACATTCAACAATAAACCCTTTAATCCACATTAGCTAATCATCAACGTATAGAACAAAGAACCTTCATGACCTGCACAGTTCCACTAGGAACCTATAACACTTCCTTTTACAATTTTCTCAATATCCTTGACATGTACAACATCTAATACACCAAATGCTAATAGTGTTGACATCAATGATAACCACATATCAACAACCATATCCACAATATCCAACAATATACACATATATATCCATGTAGATATATATGTAATCCAGTATACATATACATGTATATATATGTATGCATGCATATATATATGTATATATATATAGATGTATATATATATAGATGTATATATGTATATATATATATATGTATATATATATATAAATGCAATGTATCTATATATATATGTATACTATATGTCGTGCTAGATGAGTAGTTTACATAGATGGTTAATTTATTGTCTATGTGTTCTTGTCAAATGTTTGTATCTTTTCTGTTATACCCATTGTGGAGATTTGAAAGAGATTATCATTCTGTATGGATGAAGGAATTGCAATTAAATGTCCTTTCTTTCCCTAGAAAATATGCTGAGGGTTAGTAATTTGTTTGTCGCTGGTTTATGGTTCTGGTTACCTATGTCTATTGACCAATGAGGAAGATTTAGGTAGATCCTTTGTTTAAGAGGTAAGCTCCAGGCTGTCAGTAAAATCACTGGACAAATCCTCTCTATTTGTCTAAAAGCATGAATTATAAAAGAGCTATTAGACAGTAAATCATATTCATGGTTGGGTTGATGGAATTCTTATTGAAAAAGATATAATAAGAAGACATTAACAATAAATTAATCATCTATTCAAAACACCCATGTAAAAATGAGTATAACCCGACAAACCTCATTAAAAATTCCACATGTGTTGGGTCGTACTAAATACTATAGAGTAATAGAGAAATTGTAAAAACAATATTATAATAAGAAAAACAAGTGCAATGAAAGAAAATGCATATCATCATAGCACATGGATAGAATGGTTAAGGAAAATATATTTTGAAGTTTCTGAAAAGATCAATGCATGTCTACTTGCACTTGTATATATATGTATGTATGGATAAATATATGTATGTATGCTTTACTAATAGTCCTATTACAATTTCCCCATTTTTCTATAATACTCAATGGAAAATAATGTAGTTGTTATATAATTCCTCTATTTGTTAGCACACTACAAAGAAGGTGGGAATCAAAGAAAAATGAAAACCGTGGTAACTCAATGAATGTGCAAATATATATAGGCAAAGGAAAGAATAAATTATGTAGCCATTCAAAATCTATAGTGTCCTCTTTGTAAGGATTTGAAGTGAAATCAATTAGAGGGACTCAAAGGGGCTAATTGTACAAAATGTGTATAGCACCACAGATGCACAAAGTTTATATATGTGTCTACATATGTGTCACCATTCCATGTAAATAAAAAGCTTCAACCTTCATTGAGAAATTATTGTTGAATTTTGTTGCTATTTCTAGGAAATATGGACAATGATAGTCTATACCCTACTATTCATTTCTTGTTTGTAGGTATCTTTGTGCACTTTTCATGTTATAGCCATTAACATACGAGCAATTGAAAATTAAGAGTAGTTTTCTGGCTATGAAGTATTATTCTAATAGCTCTTTTAGAATTTCTTTATTTGTTTAGGTTGACTAGAAAAGAGTATAAGTTGAATTTATAATTCATAGCTCAATTCTTATGCAAATTTCTTATCTTGTATTGATATGTTTAATGTGGGTTTAAGATATAATAGAAAGAGAATAACTATTGTAGTCAAGTACATGTAAAAATCTATGCATGATTTTTTATATAAAGCAACAAATATATACAGGTTATGTAGCCATGGAGGGAGGGGAAAATTGATTGTATAAAATAAAAAAATAAAAAATATCTAAAAAAAAACCTTGCTTACAATTAGATTTGTGGGCGTCTTTCCAACACCAATTGTTGAATACATGGGCTACATATTTGCTTGTTGATCTATCTTTGTATTGAGTGCAACATCATACAACTACAAAGAAACATTTTGTATTGTTATAGTAGAATACATGTGTGAAATTAGATAAGGAATGGGCAAAAGGAATTGGGGAATGACCCATCGCAAGAATAGTAGTGAAGGTTTTGCAGGTAGTGGGTGGGGGAAGCTATGAAGCTCTCCAAACTGGCACACAAGGGAGGTGCTAATTAGCTTCTTTGACAGGTCTACTCTGAAACAAACACCAGAGTTTGTCATTTCACAAGGCAACCATAATAGTTGATATCGTTATATTAGAAAAATGAATAATATCAACTGGCATATGAGAAAACACCTACCATGTTGTGTCAATTGAGCTGGGTATGATGAGGAAACCACGAAGGAAATAAACTCCATGGTCATCATGGACATGCTCAAGCAAGCCAGGACAAATAGCATGCAATTTTATCATGTATCACAAAAAAGAAAAACAATGTACACAACACTATGTATTTATAAATGTAATATATAAGAATAGTGAAACAAGGAAACGACAGGAAAATAATTTTGTAGGCAAACATTTGTAGCAATTTGAATCAAATAATGCCAATACAAAAGATATCAGGAAGACATTTAAATTTGTGGAAGGAAAGCACAGAGGAGGTATGCGAGAAGTCAACATATATAGGCTACCAGAACAAAAAACATAACATCGTTGGAGTACTTCAAACTTATTAATCAAATGGAAGACAATTTTTTCTAATACTGTATTAACATGTGCATATAAAGGTTAATATATTGGAATGTTTCAAAGATGTTATTTACTTATAGAAATTTTTTTTTCTAGTTATTGTTGGTTCAAATCTCTGTGCATCTTAGACAACTAGAGTTGTTTGTATTTGCATATCTATTAATGTGTAACAACTGTAACTGTATGTTTACACCATTGTATGTTAAAATCAGTTGTAGGAGAATTTTAGGTATGCTAATAAATAGTTGACTTCATGGAATTTTGAAACACTTAAACAAAGATGGGAAAATGGAATATACAAAAGAGTGTATTGGTTTGAATGCTATATAGTAAAAGCATCACACAATGAAATCTTAGAAGAAGAAGTTGGAAATTTAATAGAATAGAATCATCAAAACATGGAATTGGCCTGTACAAGTTGTGGCATCTAGTTATTTGTGTGTGGTGTCTTTGTGCATCTTTGGAACTACACCCATTTTACACAAATTATTACTTGGTATAGTTTTTAAAGATACAATGTATAAAATGTTTGAAGAGGCGATGACACACAAGCTAAGGTAGATGCAAGAATAATTATCTTGGAGCCTTTTTTGTTTGTCAGCCTATCGGCTAGAACTAAAAGCACTTGGAAAGGCCTGCAATTGCTCGAGGCATGTTTCTTCACTACGGCGATGAGCAGTGTACTTGTTGGTGCCAATCCTAGAGAATATCTCAAATGAGAAAGGTGGATCAATACGAAGTCTTTCAATTGATTTTACATGTGAAATAGTTGTAAAAGTCAACCCTTTCCTCTCTTTGGTACCTATGTTTATTGTTGCTCTATCTAATGTTAAGCCTTGTACTTAATGTATTGTGATTCGTCATGCCATAGTGAGTGGAATTTGTGTTCGACTCCCCTGAATTATAGCTGGAATGGGGATGTATCTCAAATGTTCTAGGTCCCATGGTGGGCCAATGTAATTTTTGAAGTGAACAACAAGATAGTTAGGTGGGTTTGGTGGTTTAAAATCTAGACTTTACACAATAGCTGTAACAACACCAAGGAATCCATTAACAAGGCCAACTTGAATCCATAAATTTGTTGTTAGGATCACCTGTACACCAACACAAAGTAGCAATTTTGGAAGAAGTTGTTCATAATCTCCATGATTAGATGCCTGTTGTTGAGCCATCCGAGCAATGCTAATGGCTATTGGTAGATTTAATTGTTTGATCATTTTTTTATTGTGAAATGTGACCAAGTCATTTGTCGCAAACAAATGTGTAGCAACATCAAATTGTTGTCTTTCTGTGGTTGAGAGCATTTTATTTTTTTGTTTCAAAAGCTCTTCCCAATAATTGTGCAAAGCCTCAACATTTCTTATATGAAGAAGTATTTCGTGAAACTTTTGTTGCAAAGCACTATCTCCTTTTTGGTGAAAGATAGTGTCTAGGGTTATTGAGATTGTGAAAGTGTGCCACAAAGCTACAACTAATGAGGATGAAGTATAAATAGGTGTATCCATGACAGGTGACAATTGAGCAAGATCACCAACAAGGATCATAGAAACACTACAAAATGGCTCTGTCTGCTTATCTGGGAATGCCTTGTGTAATCGGCTATCTATTTTCAATAGCAATTATGGGCCTAGAAAACTCATTTCATCGAGATGTACTCAATATATTTAAATTGTTCTTGGAATAATCTCAATTGTTTCCCTTGCAAAGGAATCATATCCTTTATGGGAATCTGAAGTGTTGTATGGATTGTAGAGGCACATATGTTGTACGTAGTGACACCTATAGGAGCCAATGTGAGCAAGCAAATATTGGGTGTAGCAAAAGAGGTGTTCATTTGTTGTTGAATACAATTTATGAGGAAGGATTTTCCAGTGCCAGCTTCCCCTTGAATAATCATGTGGAGAGAGGCTTTGGGTGAAGGTTGCATACAGTGGGTTTGGATTATTTGAAGGGCCAATTGTTACTTTGGTGAAAGTTGATGGGTTGACATATCTACAAGCAAGAATTGAACCGTAGCTTTCTCACGTTGTTCCTTCACCAATGAGATGAACTACAAAGCAATATTATGGAGTTCTTCAGGAACATGGTTTACATTCCATGGATGGTTCATATCAAAATCCCACCTACCCAATAGCTGAAGTTGATTTATACTAATGTTAGTAGTAGCACCAAGCTGAGAGAAAACTTCCCATTCATATTCATCTAGAGAAGGAAAATGGTTAAAATCATTAGTATCAAGATCATCTTGTTCTTCAATTGTGGACGTAATTGGAACTCTATTAACATGCCAAGGATGATGACTAGTCATTTTTAAAAGTTTCCAATTTTCTATTGTCTGTTCTCTCCGAAGACCTATATCTATTTGTATGTTCCAGAAAGGTTTGTATAACATAAGTTCAATCCAAAAATGTCTAAAATATCTCTGTATCTTCAATAGGAGTAGTCTTGAATAATGGTTAAACAAGGACAACTGTAGGCTAGAGCCTTGGTTTTCATTTATCCTTTTTGTATTGATGCGAGTGTGTATATAGGCAGACTGTGTCAATAAGGGATAAAACAACTAACTCTGGAGGCATTTGCATATAACAATGAATATAGTTTGTTGGAAACTCTTCATCAGTATTATATTTGTTTATACGAAACCATGTCTTTTTGCAAACATTCAATCGAACATAGTGTCGACTTGAAGTAAGAAGAGGAAATTTATGTAACATATGACACGTCTCCTGTGCAGAGATGTCATGTTCTGCAAGCATATTCATCATGAATTTTTGGTATGCAACTAGTGCTCTATTCTCAACTATATTTGTATTTGCAACTCTTTTCAACATATCTAGATTATTTTTTTATTTTTTCTCAGATTTAGCTACATATTTAGAAATATAACTCAATTTTTTTTCCCTAGAAACAATTGGAGCTAGCAATCAACATTGGCTTGCCAAATTGCAAGCATAGTTTGGCTATGAATATTTAAGCGATCATCATTTCTTGTTGTTTTGTAGGATTTTTTAGAGTCAACATCAAATGTTAATGTAGAGGTAAGCTGCTGCTGCCATGGTGCTTTATACCAACATTTGAATTGATCTCTTTTTCTTCTAAAACAAGTGTATTCAAAGCATTTTGCATGCCTTTGAACTGTATTTAGCAACTCTTCATAATCTATGATTGGATCATTGGTCAAGATCTAGCTCATGGTAAGCAAGCACAAGTTTTCTTTAGAGCAATGATACGTTCTGAGAGATATTTGTAATGTGGATTCCAAGCTGAAACATATCTATCAAAAAAGTGCCTTGCTATGGTAAGATCATGGTCATTGGACCAATAAGGAGTGTCCATGTCAAGAGCTTCTAAAAGCCATAGAGATCTATGCACATGTGTAGAGCCACAATGTTGCCATTCATATCTATACCAATTGTCTTTTGCATGCAAAATATTTCTGATCACCTCCTCACGAAAAATTGAGAATCTATGATGCAAATATAAAGATGCTATATGTGGATTCTAAACAACACTATCTACTAGCATATTTTTTGAAGGCTCCATCACTAAACAAGGTGCAATAGAGAATTTTTTTTGTAGGTCAACCCATTTTGTGTCTACACAACTCAAAGTGAAAAAAAGGGTGGGTGTACCAAGCTATTCGATTAGAATAGTTAGCTAGACCCGAAAAGAGCTCTAGAAAGAGTGGGTCACATGCAACGATGTGCCAAATTGCATCAAATAATCGGCTAGTTGATGGTTGGGAGTAGCTCAAAGCTATTTCCTCAAAATAGTCAATGACCTAGGGATTCTATCCTCCAGATCTGCTCTAACAAAAGCAGTAACAGTTTGTTGGTTGTGATGTCTCATAATCAAGTTGTAGAGAAAATATCTAAACCTAACATGTTTTCTAAACTTGTGGTCAAAATATCTCATTAGGTGGAGGGCATATTCATGCAAGTGAATTTTAATATTTCTCGGTTGAAGAGGAAGCATTGCTCCGATGGGGAACAATGTTGGAAAGACCATTGAAAATAAACCTTCAGTGTTGTATTCATCAACAAGAGAAGAGCTAACTTCAAGCCAAGCTAAGATATTCTGGTCTTTTTTTTCAATTTGCAAGACATCTTTTATTGCTTGTAGCTCTTTTCTACCATTTGGTAAGCAAGGAATAAATGATGAAAAGTTTGAAGAGCCATTTTCTTCTTGTCCAACATTTGTTGAGTTGGTTGATGGCATTAGGTCTTCACCTAAAACTTGCTTTGTTGTATGCAACAAACTGGACAGATCAACAACAACATTAGGTAACATATTATGAGCCTCAACATCAATCTCAACATAATTGTAGTATTTTTCATATTGGGTTTTGTATTTCAATGCATCCATGACATGATGTTTATTAACATAACAATCATAATTCCTACCTTCAATAGTGATCCTCCAAACGATAATGACCTCAAGGTCTTACAGATGGCGTGGCAAAAATTTTGTGATATTTTCGATATCTTGAGGGAAGCTTATCATGTGACCACTATATTTAAATTGGCCTCCTCTACCATGGGTGACTTGTAAAACTAGAGCCACCCTAGCAATAAGCATCTCTTCAACTTGTGTTAAATTTTTGAGTAACAATGGTTGTGGGCCTGAATCCATTCCATTTGTGGAGTTGAACTGATGGGCACCTTTTTCAGAATAACACCTTACACATATGGATTTTGACCCTAACATTCAAGTGTGCATCCCTGTGTAGCTTTTCCTACATATTTGGCAAATAGAAAGGTTGGAAAGCACATCTATATGATGTCAAAATCACTTTACCACAAAAAGATAGCTATCGTTGAATATTTCTTTGAGGTATTGGTATTGTGTTCGTGCAACAGGGGAGCTCCTCTAAGATTGTATAGAAGGGTTGGAATTTTCCATTGGAATTTCATGCTGCAAGGGAGAATTGTTACCATTTTCACATGCAGATGTGGTTGTCGTAGCTATCCTTTGTTGTAAGTATTTTTTGTGATGCTTCATGGATATTTCATGTCTATGCTCCCTATAGTAGAAATAGTTTCGTTGCTTGTCTTTAGCCTTTTTAAATTCAATAATTGATTGGGCTGTGCAACTTGACTCTACTCGTACAGCCTATGAGTATACATACAAGCTCAAGTACATTAGGATATATGAATATACATATATACCCATACATACATTAAAAGTGACAATTATACATAAACATATAACAAAATATATATGTCTATCTGTCTGTATATGAATCAATATCTGTGAATGAACAAAAAAGGAATAGCATAGGTTGAACATCATTGAATATACATAGAGGACTTGTGAACCTTGGGACAGGGAGGGTTGGGTAGTAAGTTTGTGCTCGTGCAAGGCTTAATGCATCTTGTCATTGTTGCACAATGGGCGCAAGCAAGGCAAAGTAAATGTGAGCGAGCAGAGTAAATGCAATATTGAGTGTTGCAGGCTCACAAACTATAGTTTGATTAAGATGCATTGTCAAACTAATCATTCTGGCATTAATTTCATAGTAATTGGGAAAAATCTGCTATGTACATATCTAATCTATGATATTGTAGTATTTATTTTTGCATATACATAGACATAGACATATGCATATACATACACATCATGCATATACATACACATATACATATACATATGATGCATACATGCATACACATACATTCATGTACATATATAACCATATACATACATATACATATACATATAAAATATTGATTGTTGCAGAGTCAAAAACTATACTTTCATTAGGTTGCACTATCAAAAGAGCCATTGCACCATTTATTTCATAGAAAAAGTGCAAAATATGTTGTCCTCATACCTGATCTATCATACTGTAGTATTTATCTTTGCATGTCCATAGACATACACATATGCATATACACATGCATATGCATACACATACACATATACATATACATATACATATGCATATACATATACATATACATATACATACATATACATATACAAACATACACATACATATGTACATATATGTATACATATATACATATATACATAAATATACATGTAAATATATATAGACATATACATACATATACATATACATATACATACACATATACATACAAATATACATATATATCAAAGAAATCCTTTTATATTTTGGAAAATAGGAATGCATATCTAGTTCCACATCTATATGCTTTGTCAAGATGGCCCATGTAGATGTAAATCTAGAAGCGAAGAGAATTGAAAACAATAACACAAAATTTGCAACAAATACAAGATAAAGTGAAACCATACTTATAGAATTAGGATTTGAAGGTCGGGCGGCCACACCCTCAGAGCCAGACTTCGCGGAGAGACTAATAGGGGCTAGAAAAAAATCAATATTGGGGGCCTCTATGAACCCATCCACAAAGCTCGCTTCCATAGACATAGTACTATGAGTTTATTTGTAGTGACACAATGTTGCAATTTGAGTTCACTAATTGACAACTCTGTTTCACAATTAAAAAAAAAGATTAGTGTACTATAGCATCCAAATGCTAATTGGTACACAACTTACAAATATCAATTTATAACCATGGGTAAGTGCAAGAAGTTGAGTCCACTTCTAGTGGAAGTGTCATTTTTCAGCTTTAAAATAGGTAGTCATTCATTTTTTAGAACAGGTGCCCATTATAAAGTGGGTACTCATTCCAAAAGGTTTGAAAATCAAAATCCATGTTTCTCATTTGGATTTGGGCTTATAAAATGCATGGTAACCCAACCCTCTGCCTTAGACCTATAAGTACAAGTTCATGACAATATTGAGAGAAAAAACTATGTCAATATGGTTGACGGGTTTTTTTTAGAATTATTTTATGAAATTAAAACCCATTTTAGATGAGATTGTATAGATTCTAAATATGTAATTTTTTTTGAATGATTTTTTTTTTTAAATTCTATTAAAATAATTTTTTGGATTTTTTTTTCATGAAAAACATACTTCAGACAATTCTTTAAAAATGATAAGTTTAGGTCATCTTATGCATGACATACACGATGATTTTTCAAAACACCAAATATGGCCGATAAAAAATTAACAAAAAAAAAAATATTCAATAAAAAAATACAAAAAAATAGGGAAAACATGCTTAAGTGAGTTACAAATCTTTTCCCAAAAGGATATAGAAAAATATGATTATTTAGGTCAAAATATGGATGACATACGCATGCATGGTAATGTAAAAAAAAAGTGACTTTTAAATACTGGTTTTTAGAAACACCTATTGAATTAATTTGTATCATCTGGGTATTAAAATAAATTAAATATTCAGAAACTAGACTCTGAGTACTACATTTTATAATCAATGACTTTTTTCAAGATTCCATCTCTAAGTGCTTCAAATTTTAAGGTCAAATGTGACAAATTCTGAAAATCGGGGAAAACACTTCCACTTTTTGGCCAAAAAGTGGACTCAATTTCTTGCCAGTACCCCCACTCCACTTTTAATACTATTTAAAGAAGACAAGATACAACAAGAAGAATATAAATCCAATTTTAATGGTATGCAAACACTAGGGGATACATCAAGAAGAATAAAAATAATAAATGCAAATGCATATACCCTCATATGTATCTCTCTATCTTTTAGGATGCTTATATGTTTGTGCATGCAAGCTTTTATTTTTTCTATATATATATATATATATATATATATGTATTTAGGTAGATTGTAAATTTTACTATGTTATGGCAAGAATCATATGGTACAATAATCTATCCAAAAATGTGTATAACATCACACCCCTAATTTCAGATTCAACCTATGTTGCTTGGCATTCAATATTATGGGAAAAATATTCATGCAAAATACCAATGCATAATGACTTACAGATTCCATAGCACAACAGTTAAACCTCTATTTTGTTAGACAAGAGAGCCAAGGAAGACGATTCTTACAATACTATAATTTTAAAGCAACACCACTATGACTCTTTTGGAAATGTAAATTAATTAATAAATTTTCCTACCTTAATAACAAAAGAAACAACAACCATTACTGAAGAATCAAACACATGTCGTGCTCCAGTCTTTTCCTAATAGTTCTGTTACGATTTTCCTATATGGCTATAATATTTAATGGAAAATAATGGAGCTTGAATGTAGAATATATGCATGTATATATGTGTAGAAATAATTAAGTACACATACATTGAAGTTCCCCTTTATGAACACATTTACAAACACACACATATAAGCATATATATATGTATCCATATGTACATATGTATATATGTGTATATATGTACACATGACTATATCTAAATACTTGTGTATAGAATATTTTATTATCACCATCTAACTCTTGAGCTTGGAATTTATGAAGACAAGAAACATGCAACTTGTTTTCCCCCTCAATTAACCAATTGGGAAGGCTACAAATTCAAACCTTTTTGTTTTCTTATACCATATCATCTCCTCCAAAGTTTGGGTTTATTATAGGTAACAAAGGGTTGAATTTGAAGCCTTCTCAACCAGCCAGTTGAGGGAAAACCCAGTCTGGATGCTTGCATTTTGGGGACCCTACATCTTTTTATTTAAAAAAAACCTTGCTGATTTATTTGAACTTATAGGCAGAAAACAAATTTTGAAGCATATTGATACAAGATTCAACCTACATCCTTTATAGGAAAATATCAAGGACAAATAGAGAATTGTATAACAAGTATCAACTACATCCTTTACTAGTTTCTCAATTGAAAATTCAAGCAACATTATTTCCCACTAAATACTATAGAAAAAATCAGAAAATTGCAAAATAACTATTAAAATATAAGCTAAAAATCATAGGTAGATCATAGATGAGTTGGAACCCACACTAAACATTCTTGTAGAAGGAAAGTAGGCTATGTAAAAATTGGTCTTCCAATTCAAATTTGAAGCTACATTTTTTGGTACAAAACCCATATTAAATGGAACTCATAAAGCTAATGAGCACCAATAATCCACACAGCCTCCCCACAATGGCACAAACTTAATCAACAATTCAAGCTGCATTAGCCGACAATAATTTTTGCAGTCAAATAGAGAATTTTCAAAAGAGCTATTGCATAACAAAACCTCTTGCTAGTCAAGCTGACGAGGAACTTGCTCGAAAGTTCAAATAGATACATTGAACAAATAAAAGGAGATATTAGAAACAATAAAACTTACCAGTTTCCAAACTAATTTTATATCCATCATCTTCATAATCTGCAAATGGTCCTATGTTAATGCATCCAACATCACAAATGCAAACAGGTAACCAAAACAATAAATGCAGGGCAATAAAAAATACTAACCCTAAGCATACTTATTGAGCAAACAAACAAGGTTCAACTACAATTCCTCCTATGGTAACGGGTAGAAGATAAAAAATCCACAAGGATAAACCTAGTCACATCCCGAGCAAGCGCCTATCAAAAAATATGCACATTATGTGAAAGTTGGACAACAGGGAAAAGAGTACGATGCAACATATTGGTACAAGACAAGCAGTCTATGTAACAACTATTAGAGCTATTAGGATGATACTTCTGAATCCGATGTATGTCATTCTCTAGTGTTTTCCTTATAGTTTTTTTACAATTTACCTATTTCTCTATAATATTTAATCCCAAAGAATGCAGCTCAAGTTTACAATATATTCCTGTCTATATGTATGTATATGTATACATATATGTATAACATATACATACCTGTTACCTTAAGAGAAATTGTACTTAAATGTTGGCCTTTTATTTTGGTTTCCTGTGTGTATACCTATTTCACATATTTATAAGAGATTATCATTCTATATGGATACATAAATTGCAAGTGTTAAAGCTTCCTTCTTCCATAAAAAAATATGGTTAGGTTTGTATGTTGTTGGTCTATTGTTTTGATTTTTTGTGTGTATCTTTGGTGTTCCAACCATTACCATGAGAGAAATTGTAGCTATTTGTCTGTATGGTTTAGCATTGTATGAAAGCATTTACATATTGGAGGTAAAATTACTTTGGTGGTTGTCCAGTATTATTCTAGTAGGTCTTTTACAATTTGTCTATTTGTGGTGATGTAGCTCAAATTTTCAATGAAGCTTATGCATTTTTGGGGAACATAATTCTAATCATTTCTACAAATAGAACCACACATATAATCTATGTGAAACTAAAGAGAATCGTTGATATTATGTTCAAAGCAGTTGGTTTTACAGATATTATAAACTCTTCTCATGCAAAGAATAAAAAAATAGGTATCCCATAGAAGAATAAGAATACCTCACTTGGTTGTGCATACACAACACTGAATATTGAAACAACTTTTTCATCATCTTTGTATATCTTTGGAATTGCATCCATTACCATAGGAGGAATTGTAGCTATTTGTGTGCATGGTTTAGGGATATATGATATATATATATATATATATATATATATATATATATATATATATATATATATATATATATATATATATATATATATAGATACACATACACACATATATATATAATCAATGAGATTCTGTTCAAAGAAATTGGTTTAACAGATCTTATAAACTCTTCTCATGCAAAGAATAAAAAAATAGTTATCCCATAGAAGAATAAGAATACCTCACCTGGTTGTTCATACACAACACTAAATATTGAAAGATCCTTTTCATCATCTGTGTATATCTTTGACGTTGCAACCATTAACATAGGAGGAATTGTAGCTATCTGTATGCAGGGTTTAGGGCATCATGAAACCATTGACATATATACATGCATATAAATATGTATGCATACATACATACATACATGCACACACATACACATATATATGCATATGAATACATACATACATACATACATATATGTATATATATATATATATGTACATACATATATATACATATATAGACACATATAAAACTCTTTGCATCTTTCCTGCCATACACATGTTGTGGTTTTCATTTTCAATGAAGCTTGTGGGGTTATACTCTTTTATAAATGGGTGTTTTGCATAAATAATTAATTTATTGTTAATGTCTTCTTGCTATATGTCTTTGTATAAAAAGAGCTGCATTATCTATTGTTCCATATTATACAAAAATAGGAGAATTGTAAGAGAGCTATTAGTAAAACATACATACATACATACATATATATATATATATATATATATACAATACATCAACCCATCCACGAATTGGTTTTCTTGGCTCTACTTATTCTTCCTTTTGATAGCAGGTTTGAGGGTTTTAACACTGGTGTGTTGCAAAACCCATGACAAAATATATGTATATATACATGTGTATACATTTGTGTGTGTGTGTGTATACACACACACACATAATATATATATATACATATACATATACACACTAAGTCGAGACTCCAACCTACATTAGTGTTATTCTAATGCCTCTTTTAGAACTTCTCTATTTCTCTATAATAATTAGTGTGAGGTGATGCAACTCAAATTTTCAATCAAGTTTGTCAGGTTATTTACTCTTTTCTACAGGGGTATTTTGCATAGATGATTAATTTATTGTTAATATCTTCTTGTTATATGTTTCTGTCTCTAAGGTTAAACATAAACAAATCCTGTTCATGGCTCGACTGATAGAAATCATATCTAAAACTTCAAACATATAACAAACACTCTACATATCTATATATTTGCAATTTCACCATCCATACAAAACCATAACGACAGACATTCATGAAAAATGACTTACAAATTTTGTGCTAAATTCGTTGGAATTCAATATTATAGAGAAATGGAGAAATTGTAACACACCTATTACAAAACAAATACTATTCAAGGTGTGACTAACGAAAATCCCATCGGAAACTTCAAACAAATAACAAAGCCTCTGTATATCCATATATATACAATCACTCCTATCTTAATATGCAATTGGGCAATAAAATTACCAACCCTAACCATTTTAACGGAAGAACCTAGATTTAACTACTATTGCTCCTATGGTAACAGGTATAATCCCAAAAATTCACATAGATAACTGCAAACAATAAACGAGCAATGAAAAAATTACAAACCCTAACCATATTTCGTGACGAAACAAAAAAAATCAACTACAATTTCTCCACCCATAGAAAATGATAATGCATAACATCCATACAAAACAACTTACAGAATCCAGACAACAAAAATAATCTATACAAAACACCCATCTAAAATGATTTGCGGATTACGGAGAACGAAAACATTAAAACCCTCCAATCTGACACAAAAAGTAGTGAAACTCGATGATTTTTATAGTTGTCCCCTATGAAACAAACCAGGGAACTGTAAACAACAAATCTTACAGTAGTCCATTATCAACCCAACACCACAATAACTCTTTTGACAATGCAACTTAATCAATATACTTTGTTGCACATTATGAAACACATGAGTGTTAAAACCATCAAACCTGCTATCAAAACAAACAATAAGAAGAGAACTAAATACATACAAAATAAATTCAGTTTTGCAAAAAACCTGGATGCAAACTGACTTATTGATTCCACAACTCAATAGTTTTAAAACCCTTGAACCTGCTAAAGAATGAAGCCGAATGCGACAAATTTAACAATAGTCTGCTATCAAACCAACACCACAATGGCTCTTCCAACAATACAACTTCATCAAAGTATACTCTCCCACATGCTAGCATTCAATATTGCATTTACTTTGTCCACCGCCACCATGCAAGGAAAAGGAACATTGGGCCTCATGTGAACAAACGCTTGCCATTCACATTCCCCTTATCCAGTACACCATTCTCGACCACCACCAACCCACGTAATTACCAACACCCACGTCACCACACAAAAAAAATGGTGGCCTCCCCACTACCTGGCAGAAGCCCCTCGCCAACAAATCCAATTCACGGTTGGACTAACGAAAATCCCGATGGAAATTTCAAACAAAATAGCCTATCAACTAAAAAATTAATTTAGATTTATCTAATAATTATTTTATTTACTAATTAAATATTATTGATTATTTTATTTTCTAATTAAATATTATTAATTATTTTATTTAATAGTGAAGTTACTATTCCCTATGGACATGTGATTCCACAAGTCGTCAGTAAACCTATCTCATGCTATTGAACCATCGTTCAACCACCACTAAACTATCTCCGACACAACTTTCAGACACTTAGAAATTTCATCAGATAAAAAATTTGTGGTAGATCGGATTGTTATTGTTGCAATAAATGTAGCATCTTTAGATTTGATTCATTGATAGTCGTCATTCATTATGTCAGGATCACAAATCTAGTAGCTCTAAAACTTGATATGTTTAGATCTAATTTTTGATAATTGTGAAAAAATTGAAGCAGCCGCTATAGGGAGATTGTTCTTGGTAATATCTGTCATTCGTTGTAATTGAGCATGAGCTCTAGGTCAGTTTTCATAAAAAATTTACTCCAAACTCTGCCTAATTTTCTCATCAGCATCATTGATAGCACAACATGATTTGCACAAAATTTTGAGGTAATTCATTTGTCATGGTGTTAGTCATTATTTTATTTTGTGTATCTGTACTCACCTACAATTTCCCTAGTTACTGTGTTGTTACGTGACAGAGATACCTAATGAAGTTTGACTGAAATTGGATCCTCAATTGCAAGATTTTTCATTGAATGGAATGATGGAGGGCTCTAATGATCAGGAAAATGTAGCAATGGATTCCATCATCATAAAGTTTAAGTGCCCCTTTAAACTCTTCCACCAAATTTGGCACTTGAATTTCTTTTTCTATGCCCATCCTCAACTCTCTAGTTTGATTTTGCAATTGCCCTAACACCCTCCATGCTCTCTTTAAACTGCCAACTTGTTTGTCATGAATTGGGCTTGCAGTCATTCCTACCACATTGGACCATATGTGTATAACATGAAGATTGTACCAGGTGGAAGGTAGAACATCTCTGCAAGATTCCTGGTCAAGTTCAATGTTTTGCAAGTTTTCTCATAAACATTTTCCTACAAATTTGGTTACTTGTGGACATTATTATATAAATTTCAAATTTCAAAATTTGATGTTCACAGGGGAGAGCTGATATTATTTTTTCTCTATCTCAGTTGATTTCAGGATTGATCAACCACCAAACATTCCTGACTTTCTATTACCCTAAATAGTTAGGGTTGAATAAGGTTAAGACCATCTATGGACATAATGAATGACATTGTGTGGAGGAAAAAGAAATCAATTTGAAGAGAATTTGTGATGAAGTCTTGAGGTCTTTAGGTGACATCGACTATACTCCAAGGACAAATTGAAGTGATTTTTTAATACAAAGGATGCTGAGAATTTGTACCCAATTATTCCCAATACATTAAGCTTTTCATATTTCTTTAGTTGCTTCATTGAAAATGTTTTTTTCGGATTGACTGTATTTTTCTTCATTAATTATGTTTTTAATATAATTTATCTTAATTAAAGATAAGGAAATCTAACCCAAAATACTGTTTTATAGACAAATGGACACTTAGAAAACATTTATATCAACTATGTTTACTGTTTAAATATTTATGTATTAAGATTTATTTTTCTTTGCATTATTTATCCACTTCAAAGTGGTTGCAGTCAAGTCTTTATCATTTCAAAATTAAAACCATATTACTAGTAGTGAAAGGCTTAATAGTTATATTTTAAATCTTGTAATCTTGTTAAGAGCTAGCTTGTAGTAAGATTGTTTTCTTGTTGTTATGAGTTTGAATTGTAAAGAGCACGAGGTCTAGTAGTTGGTACTATGGTTCTAATTTCTCTTTGTTATATGTTTTCATTTTTTCTCCTTGCATTTGAAATATATGCATGGAATAATTGCAAGATGCGTAGTATGTTACAATGGTAATTTGGTTAACACTTTGATCTAAGTATATTTTTCTACCTTTTCCTAATTTTAGCATGAATTATTTATTCAACTTTAAAACTATTAGATGTCAATAGTTTGGCATAAAATCATAAAATAATTGTCATGAAGTTTTATAATAGCTAGCCTTTACAAAATTATAATTGTAAAATTCTACAGATGAAATCTTCAAATAGCTATAACTCAAAGACACATGCTAAACTCAATAACCTAAGATCAAAAATTTCTATGGAGATAGAACAACACATAAGAATAGAAGAGGGTTTATCGCTTTGGTAAAACCTTTGGCAAGAAATGATATAGAAATCTTCATTAGTTGGGGTGTCATTACCATGAATAGAAATTGATGGTTATAGAGTGGCTAGCTTTGTTGATGATTTTTGTGGTTAGTTCACTATTGCAAGGATAGTGTCAAATGTCATTGGAAGGGAATCGATAAGAGTAGGATCAAAACATGAGATGTTCAGTTGCAGATAGATAATAAAAATATTGAGATTTCAAGGTCACATTATAGACTCCAGTACTATGAATTGACCAATCATAAAATCTCTCAATGAAATCAAGAAGCCATAGGTAAAATAAACATCCATTATGCATTCTTCTTATATTGTGTTTTTAGACAACTTCTATTCATGTCTTTCTATATGTAAAGTGAATGGAATGGAAGTGAAACTTTATTGTTACACCAATTATATCATATTATTCATATAATGACATGCAACTATTTAGATTCTTCATAGGAGTTTAATTGGTTAATAAAAATTGAAGATAACTAACTTTATATAATATAATAACTATTTGTACAAATCAAAATTCATAATTGTAGTCAAAATTTGTATAAACTTATATCAATGTTAAATTACTAATTATGTAATATTAAAATATATTTAAATTTTACCTTTAATTTTCTGTCACCATATCCCTTGAACCTCCTATAGGTGCAAGTGCTAGTTATTTTATTTATTAATTAGATACAAATACTTATTTTATTTATATTTAAATGTAAATAATTATTTTATTTTACTTTAGAATTATTTTATATTTAGAGTTAATTACTTCAAATCAATTTTGTTTTACTAATCATTTTATTTATTAAACATACATAAATTTTAATTTTTAGTTAAAAATTATTTATTTTATTTATATAACCAAATTTACTTTATTTTAAATGAAGAGTTTTTTTTCAGACTACAAGAATCAAAATTAGGTAGCCACCCCATATAAACCGCAATGCGCCTGGTAAAATTTTTTCACGTGACTAGTGACGCTAGTACAACATGCCCTCTAGTACCACATGGACAATAGTGAGACTAGACCTTGTGACCTCTTGCCTACAATAGGATGCTTTATCCAATTGACCTAGGCCCACAAGAATCAAAATTAGGTAGACTCCTCCTATAAACCGTAGTGCGCTTGGTAAACTTTTTTCACGTGACTAGTGACATTGGTGTGACACGCCCTCCAATACCATAGGGACAATGGGGAGACTAGACCTTGTGACCTATTGCTTGCAATAGGATTCTTTATCCAATTGACCTAGGCCCACTGCCCCCAATTGAAGGGTTATTTTATCTTTCAATAGTAATAGACTTTTATTTTAAACAAGTGTTAGATGAAATTGGTCCATAGGGTATACACATTTATTGAACCATAGATAAATATAGACTTTTGGTTGCACCATCTGAAAGGCTATATGATTAAAATATGTATAGGGATACTATTAAAACTATAGATGGTGAAATATGCAAATTGCTAAAAGCCTAACACACACATTAGCATGGTTATTTGTTAAAACAAAGTAAATATTCAAACATCTCTACGAAATAATCTTACATGTTTCATATTGCAAACAAAATAAATAATGAAACCAAGCAAAAGCATATGAAAACATGATGCAAACCCTATATCATAGTGGATTGGTGCTTCTATGGAAAGAAGCCCTTTCCCAACCCTTGATAAGCTCTAGATATGTTGATGATCAAGATGATGAGTTGTGGAGGATTGACACAATAGAGAAGCTCTCTGTTTATAGCCAATAAGGATAAAATGATGCCAAACATGGAGGATGTGGGACTAAAGATCTACCAATAGGAAGGATCCACTTGTCAACTTGTGATAGGTTGAGGAATGAACACATTTTGGTCAATGTGCCAAAGAGGGGGAGATTTGAAATTTGAATTTGAGAGTTAAATGCTAAGTTTGACCTTTGCAAGTGACATGCAAGAGACATGTAAGACCTCTTAAATGCTTTGTTGGATGTACATGTCAATTTGGGGAGAGATTTCAAACTTAGAGAATATCCTCAAAGATGCCATGTTGATGGAAAATGATGAATTAATAAATCAATAAATTGATTTATTTGTGCAAGTGGGAAAAGCTAGAGGATGTGATGGGTGATTAGGATTAGCATTAATCATGGATTTTATTAATAAAGATGATGTTAGGTGATTTTTTGACTTAGATTTAGGGATTTATTTAAATAAAAAAGGAGGAATATGAATTTGGGATTTAATTAAATAAAGTTTGGTTTATTTGATTAAAAGGATTATGTTAGGTTTAAATTAAACAAAGTTGATTTATTTAATTTAACTGGATGACCTTAGGAGATTGAATTTAATGAACTTGATTTACCTAATGAATGGATGAATGTGAATGATGCTAATTTCGTATGTCTACATTTTTCCCCTCTTTGAAGCAATGTACTTGTTGCGTTGGTTCAAAGAATAAACTTTCCATGATCAAAATTCAAAAAAAAATTTATTTTTTTGGATACCCCAGCAGAAAGAAGTTCACTGGTACATTGTCCCCTCGAGAGATCAAGTGAAAATATTTGATTTGAGGGACAATCTCACAATAAAGAGGTTCAAGATGGACATATGGATGGTTATGATGATGATGCAAATGAGATGGTTTTAAGATGCTTAGAATAACCAATATATATTATCCTAAATGACTTAAATGATGATATGATGCATGTGAGATGGATGATGTGATAATGCCTATATGATTATGCATTGGATGTTTTATGCAAAAGTATGATTTTATGAGATGCTTAGACTAACAAATCTATATTATGATGATGAACATACCTATGATATGATATGTAGAATGTTGATGGTTTGTGGATGCAGGATGGATGCACTGGTGATGATGATTAACTATTGATGACGTGATAGTGTGGAGAAGAAGAAATGAGAAATGAGATGATGAAAAGAGGATCCAACAAGTCCATGATCTGACGAGACTTTATTAGAGATGATGATGATGATGATGATAGATGATGATTTTCTTATCAAGAGTTGGGACTTTAAAAGGGCTACTTACCTTATGTTTGATAACATGCATAGATACGATGCATCAAGGTATAAAGAACTAGGATGGCATTGTACCTAGTGCAATGGACTTTGACTTGACAAACAGATAGGAGTATTCTTGTTCACACTTGACATACAAAAACCTTGCTAGGACGTACCTAACAAAGCAAGTATTGGCCAAGTTATATTACAAGAATGTCCAACAAGCACAACAAACAAAAGGATAATTTCAACGCCCCATTCCTTTCTCTCCAAATTCTTCGTTAGGACATCATTGAGAGGTCCTTGGAATGAGCGTAATAAGATAAATCAAAAGAAAAGATCAAGTACACAAACAAGTCAATGTTCTTCATACCTCTAGCTAAAGGGATTTGTTTTGTTTAGGATAAGAACTTAAACGATTTCCAATAGATAATGCCCATTGTAGGAAGGATACATCCTAGGACATGTTAGTGAATGGTGGCACATCATTTTGTTTATCCAAAGTGTTTTGCCAAAAGATAATGCCCATTGTAGGAAGGATACATCCTATGACATGTTAGTGGATGGTGGCAAGTTGATAGGTTTGTTCAAAAGGCTGTTGATACAAGGTTGATTGACATGTTTGCGAATGATAAAGGTTTGTTTTTGCATTTAAAGGATTGTTGTTTTGATTTTGATTTTATGTTTGAAGCTTGCTTTTGCTGATTGTTGTGGTTGTTTCTGTTTGTTTTTCCAAAGGATGAAGGTGTCGATCAGTTTATTATGGATGATTGATTATTTTGAGTGAAAGTGAGATGAGAAAGATGGATTTTTTCAAATATTTGGATGTTTTTGATGTTTTTGGAATGTTTTGAGGCTATTTTTGGTATTTTTCAAGATTTTTACAAATGTTTTGATTTTTTGAATTTTCTAATGTTTTTATGTTTTCTATTTTTTTATGAATGTTTTTGGATTTTGTGAGATTTTATGAATGTTTTTTGGATCTTGTGTCTCGAGGGCTGATCAAAGATTAGCCTTGCCTACATTTAAGCTCAGAGATGATGTAGTTCATAAACCATTTTTTTTGACATTTTTTTGTTTTATGGAGTGTTTTTGGATTTTGACATGTTTTGGATGTTTTTGGATTTTCGCATGATTTTGACAATTTCGATATGGATATGTGTGATGATATTAGTGCTATGTTTAAATTTTTATTGAAAACCAAGCTAGGATTGATTGATCAAATCAATGGATTGATGATGATAACATTGTTGAGGATACACAACAATGCAACAAGGATAGTGTTAAGCAAAACAAGGATTAGGATGGATATCCCAAGATGATGAGGGATTGATTGGATTTGATTGATCAAGACTGATGATGATAACATTGTTGAGGATGCACAACAATGCAAGGATAGTGTTAAGCAACACAAGGATATCCTGAGATGACAATTTTTTAATTGGATTTGACCGATTAGGATTTTGAAGCTTGGTTTGAAACAAAAGATGTTTTGGATGATTTTATGTGATGTTTGAAGTTAAGATTAGATGCGACGAATAGTGATTGTTTGGATTGATGTTCGATGAAAGATGAAGCTTGAAAAGGAATTTCTGCTCGTCAAAATGCGCCATGGGCTAGTGATTTTGGAATCTTTCACACAAATGTTTTGACCAATTTGATTTCACATTTTCTAATGTTTAGATCACCACATAAGTTGGAGGATATAGATCAAGATTTATTCCCGAAGTGATATTTAAATATCTGCCCCCAGTGTATAGCAATGTATGGAATTCCATGGGTGGATGCTTGGATAGGAGTATGGATGGATGGATATGGTAAGCACACAAAGGATTCCAAAGATTATCTTGTGATAAGATATAGTGTTCAAATAAAGAACGCTCATTTGGATAATGTTTCATGGCTCATATAACATAGGATAGGATCAATGAAAATGACTCATGTCAAGACATTTGACATAAGCATGTGTAAAGTGTGCACCAAAATTTCACCAAGATAGAGATAATTTGGACTATGGATGCAAATGAAGATGGATGAAGATGGATTGGATAAATGGTTCATGGATGAATGGATTTATTATCAGTGAGATGGATGGAATGTTGGATTTATTATGGAAGGGATGTGATGCTTCCACTTGAACTGGCACATGTAGATGCTCAATTCCACACATGACGCCTGTTTACTAGGTTTTCATCATGGTACCTACCCAAAGCACCGACCATGTGGTTTTCACTAGAGGATAATTTTTCTCTTTACTATTTTCAATCCTTTTTTTGATTTTTTTTTAATTTTCATATTTTTTGATTTTTTTGGTTTTTTTAAAAAGATTTTAAGCTCATGTTGAATCACCTTGTGGTGTCAATGTAGATTCTATTGTCATGATGTTCCATTGATAGCTTGCTTGAAGAAGTTGATTTACTAAGATATGTGCACTTGAATGCAAATTTTGGGATTCTTGATCTGCTTTATTAATATTGGGGTTAACTCTATCTCTATGCACACATCGCAATAGAGTGCCTTCAGAATCCTTATGATGAAGGGTCATTGCCAATACATGGTCAATTTGAGAATTGGATATCATGCGTGGAGGCGTGGATGGAGTGTGTTTAGGGATAAGAGAGAGATTGGTTGACAATTTGGAACCTTTGACTCTGCAAACTTGGGAAGATGAGCAATGATGGGTGGATACAAAAGTGTGCATGGAATTAGGACCAACTACTTGATACACTTTGTATGTCGCTTGAAAAGCCTGCTTTTTCTTTTGTGGACATCTTTAATGGATAATTTTCCATTTTTTATTTTCCCCCATAGTTTCTTTGACTGATGGAGTTTGATAGGGATAATCTTTCTTTGTATTCTTTGGTATCCACTTGTATTTGATTTGTTTGATATGCTTCTTAGCTTCTTTTTCTTTGATATTTTTCTTTGTGCTTTGATTCACATCCTTCTTTTGATGTTGGTCCCAATTCATGGATGGGGTGATGGGTGGATAAAGATTCATGACATGGCTGGTTGTAGTATTGACATTAGTTTCATCATAAGGACTCTTCGTGCTCCCTATGTTGATGTTTGCTTGAGACATAGTTGCCCCCAGTATTGTGGAAGTAGTACCTTCATGCTTTGATTCTGCCTATTCTGAGAGCTCTTGTTTAGAATGCATTCTTTGATAAATGACCACTGTAGATGATGTTATTTCGATTGGATGCTCTGGTGACTACAAAATATCCTATTCTATTCGACTGGTTTCCTTGTGTGGATAATGTTGGATATCTTCATACATGATGTCCTTAGTCTGAATTTGGGATATATTTGATCCTGAGGTTGACAACTCAGTTTGACTATAGGAATCAATAACCTGCTCTTTTTGTGTAATAATGTTAGGAGTAAAGGGATCATGTTCTGAATGAAGATCATCTACATGTCCATTCAAAGAAAGCATATCATGGGTAGTTCAAGGAGCATGTGCTATGTGGATATGATCATCTTGTATAGATAGGATAGTGTCCATTAGATCATTATAGTATCTTATCTTGGAGATACGAATTCTTGATATTGAGTAATTTTGGAACCACCTTTGACATGCTTTGTGTAGTACCCCTCCATTTTGCTTATGTTTTCCAACAGTATGCTTTACTTTCAATAGAACCTAATATCTTGTTTTGATGTATTTGATCGTTGACTATAGAGCGATGGTGGATTTATTTTATGATTTGATGATACACTATTTGATGGTGATTATTTCTAACATGCTTTATGTTAGCATAGATGTTTACTTGAGATGTTATTACTATATATGCTTATGGTGGATTAATTGATATTTATTTTGTTAGTTCGATGCGATATTGTATTGGTGAGGAGAATGGAGTTGCATCACTCACTTGCGAGTGCCCTGTGATTTCTGCGATTTTCTCCTTATGGTGTATTTGTTTGATGGATTATATATATGTAAGTTATATGTTTGATTGTAGGATTGCAGGTGCATGACATCGACTCCACCTAGCTTCATAGGTCTAAGCATGTCCAGACTCAATGGTAATGTTGATTGGGAGGTAGTAACGAGGGTTTTCGTAGTCTAGCCTCAAACCTAGTCACAGTGTGTCATCAGTTTACGTCTAGTATTTTTGGTTGTCTCACCCGTGTCTGTCTTGATTATTTATTATGCAAGGTTAATTTTGTGAATTTAATGTTAGATTAATGTTCTTTATAATTTAATGCTTATTTAAATTAATTTTAAATATTGTAGATAAAGGTTTCTTATTTTATTTAATTAATTAAATTAGTTTATTGGTAAGATAATTTAATCACTGTGATTAAAGTTATTTTATTAAATAAATAAATTAATTGATTAAATTTCCTATTATTGAGAGAATGGATTAAATATTATTTAAATGCTTTTGAGTGAATGCGAATTTTAAATATGTTAAAAAAAAAATGAAATTAGTTTTTGAAATTCAAAATTCTTTAAAATAAAATAAATTCTTGATAATGGTTAGAAGAAAATATTTGTGAGTTTGTTAGAAGATATTTTCTTGATTTGCCATGTGTGTTAGTAGAATTAATGCAAAAATTCTTGTTGAGGATTTTCTTGGAGAGAATATGGCAAGAATTGGGTAAGGCAAGAAGCCACTTCACGGAAAAGAAAAGGAACAGAGTATTTGCTAGAAAAAAAATTATGATTTTTGCTTTGGGAATTTTGATTTAAAATTTCTGGAAGAAGATATCGGATTTATAATTGTTCAGTAATTTGCATTCTTTTAGAAAGTGGAGATTTGGAAAGGGCTTTGGAAGTTGCATGCAATAGGCAAAGCTTTTCTTCAACTGTCAATTCTTGAAGCTACAAAAAACAGGTTCTTTGCTATTTATTTATTTAGTATTGTGATTTGAAAAGATTGTCTATAAAAATATTTAATTTTTGTAGAAGTTTTGTTAAATTGTAAAATAAAAGATTGTCTGTAGAAGAATATTTTGATTGAAGCTTCTGTTCTTCTCCGTGAAATTTTGTTGAAAATATTATGTAGAAAATTTGTTACCTCTCTATGTTAAATTTCAAAGCAAAATTTTATAGTAAAATCAGAGAGCAACATAGAAGGTTATAGTTAAACAATAGAATATATTCAAAAGAAATAGAAGAAATCTCAATAGGTTTGTAAATAAAGTTCTATGTTTAAATGTGAGGAAACAAAAACCTCTGGGAAGAACTTTTCTAAATATTTACTATAGAAAAGATTTTGAGAATTTAGATTGCGAACGAAATCTCTCTACGGAAATTGAAACCTCTATTTTGTTTAATTAAATATTCCTATAGAAAATTCTTTGTTAAAATTTGCTCTTTTTGAGCAATCTTTCTGGTTTATTATTTTTAAATATATATATATATATATATATATTTATATTTGAAAATAAATATATATTTATATTTATATTTGAAAATATATATATATATATATATGCATATTTATATTAAATATGTCTTTGAAGTCATATAGATATTGATTGAATTTTATTTTATTTTTTAAAAAATAGAAATCATCGTACAGGGAAAATGGTCACATAATTAATTGAAAATGGATTAAAATCCATCAGGCGGAAGAGGGAAAATGTGGGTTTTATTTAAATGTTTAATTTAGAATAAGATGTATTTTTTTAAGGGTATTGGGGATAGCACAGGGGCTACCCCCACAACCGCCGATGAAGGGCAACGACTGTGGAGGTAGCCAGCGCTGCCCATACAGGCAGCGCTCAGGCTGCCAACATAGCCGCGACCCATATCGGCCGGCTGTGTAAACAGTGAATAAGCCCTCATTTTATATATGTTAACCTTAAAGTTTTTAGTTTTGATTTTTATTTTATTTTTAGGAAATTTATTAAATTAGAATTATATATATTATTTTTACTGGAAAATTTATATTTAATTTTAAAATATTGAAAATTATATATATATATATACATTTTAAATGTATAATCTTTTAATAGAAGAATGAAATGAAATGTTTTAAAAATAAAATGTTTAGTAGAGAAAGATGATAATTCTTTAATTATTATTTGGGAATTGTAGGAAACAATTAGATTCTAATGCATTATTTGTTTTAAAATTAAATTGTATTAAGATAGTGTATTTTGGTCCTAGTAGCATCATTATTATCTTTGGATGGCAAATGGATTTAGGAAATCCTAGTGTTAGATAAATGATAGTATGAATTGCATGTTAAGTTGTGTATTCTTCTGATCATGATTGTTGGGAAAAATTGGGGTTAATTGAGAATATAAGTCTTCCAGATGTAATTTCTTGAAAGGGAGTTGTTTTTATGATGGTTTCATATTTTGAGTAAACTAGGGTAGTGCACAGGGTTCTATTTGGTTTTTAGACACCTGGTTCTATGAACAGGTTGTGATGTTTGTTGTTATATGTTTGGTATTTGATGTTGATTTATGTGCACCTTGACTACCCTTAGTTGGTGAAATTAGTTTCCTTGTGTTATTATTAGGGGAGTGGCTCTTTATGATGGTCGACACACAAAGTGGTGCTAGGGTAACTCATGTAGAGTTAGGTAATAAGTGAAAACTAAATCAACACATTAGGTAGTATAAAACCTTTAACTAGACTAATTAAGCGTCACTCATGGACTCAAGGGCTAGTTTAGACTTGCGAATGAGTCAAGAGGGCCTAGAATGGAAAAATTGATATCTAGTCATTATGAAAGATATTCGATTCCGCAACAGATTGCATGTGGGGCTGGGTTTCATAAGAGGTTACCAGGGTAACCCAAGATGGGGGCCAAAACCTAGGAAGAAATGCCTGGGTAACCTATGCAACATTGTGATGACACTCCACCTATAATAACAATATCCTTATGATCTTAGTGTATTTGATCTTTCTGTTCTAGAAGCAATGTAACCATTAAGTTAAGTTTGTACTTTTATAGTTTTGTCTTTGGGCTCATTTATGTCTAGGGTTGTAGGTTATGTCTAGGGAACCTTTTTACTATCTCCTACCACAGGGGGGTGGGCCTATGGGTACTACATGGTTGGGTTGAATGTGCACCTTACACCGTTGGGTCCCTAGTTCTTGTTCGTGGTGATGAGTACTTCTTGGATGGAGAGCTCATGTGTGAAAATGTACTTTCTTATTTGTATTAATGGAAACATTATTCTTGTATCACTCCTCAATTGTAATCAAGGAGAACTTTTGTAACATGTAATTGTACTCTTTTATATGACCTACCTCATTTGGAAATGAGTATTGTAAATGTTATTATAAATGCAATGTAAAGAAAGAATCATTTTTGTACATTATACCTTCATTGATGTAATTTAACTGTTATTGAATGTATACTCTTAAGTTTATGTAAATTGAACACATGCTATGTTAATTATTATTGTCATCTATGGGATTTACATGTACTGTGTCATCGCGTGTCTTAGGGAATGTTTGCATTAGTGAAGATTATGTTTACACTTTTAAAGAAGAAATTTAGTACACTTTCATAGTCAATGCAAAATTCTTTAGGTTACAAGATGGGGCATTACAGATTGGTATTAGAGCAAATCTTCTAACACTAGATGCTCTAGGTAATTGTGAGCCCATTAGGATATCCTAGATGTTAGACTAGGTAGTATTGTTTTCTGTTAGCCTTGTTTGTTTTATATCTGAGACTTCTTCTTTTTTGTTTATTGTGTAAGATCAAGCCTAGACATCATGCTAGAGGTCGTGGTAGAGGTTGAGTTGGAGGCCGTTGGCTGAGTCCCCAGGTTACTCCCCCTTCGAGCTCCCACAAGAGCAAGCATGCTGAACAGTTGGGTCCTTAGTTGGAATAGACAAGTTGGGAATGGATTCCGATTCAGCCAGAGGTTGAGGGAGCATAGTTGCCTCCCTTACTAGAGGAGGTACTTGCTAGACTTGGTCCGAGGTAGGAAGTTGATCAAGAGGTGGTTAGGGAACATGATAGATCTCCTAGGAGGATTGTTAGTACTACAGAGAAAGATGCCATAGTTATAGGACATATGAGGGATTTTTTGAGGGCAGACCCTCCTACATTTGATGGCACAGGTGGTGGTCTAGAAGCAAAGACCTAGTTATTAGACTTGGGAAGATGTTTTGCTATGCACCCATATGGTAGCAATACTTGACCTAGATGCGCTATCATGCATCTAAGAGGTTTTGCCTCTACTTGCTGGCGTTTGGAGGAGAAAAAGCTCCATCTAGAGATTGAGTTAGTTTCATGGGAAATGTTTTTAGAAAGATTTAGAGCACGTTTTCTTTCTGAACATTGGAGGCAATGATGAGCCGACGAGTTTCATGATTTACGTCAAATCGCATTATCTATAGAGTAGTATGAACACAGATTTTATGAACTCAAATAATATGCAGGAATTGGTGATGATGAGGCGATGTTGGTACAACATTTTATCAGGGGTTTGAATGCCTGTATTAGTGGAGTTAGAGTCTTCAAACCAAAAACTATGGAGGTTGCAGTTGAGAAAGTGCATATTGTGGAGGAGAATTTGACATTGGCATTGGGTGGACATACAGGTTTCTAGATAAGTAGTGCACCTATAGCAGGTTTTGGTCCATGAGGTGGTCAAATACAGAGAGGGGGTTCCTCTAGGAACCAACAAAAACCCGCTAAGGGTGGATAGTAGCAGCACCAATGTACTCCTTAGAAGAAAAAAATTCATAGCCTTGACAGGGTAATAGTTCTTAGTTAGGAAAGAACCATAACTGGTGGCACAATAAGCACAATTGACAGGATGAGCTAGCTTAGAGTGCATAGTCTATAGTCAGTAGAGGTAGCTTTCAACAATCCAATGCACCTTCGGGTGGCAGAGGATTTGGTAGAGGTACTGGTTGTTATTCTTGTGGACAACAGGGACACATTGCTACAGTAAATAACTGCCAATTAGGCTGTTCTCATACAATTTATGCTACAGTAAATAACCACCAATTCAATCATCAAAATACAGTGGTCGAGTCTTTAGGTCAGTTACAGGGTGTTGATGTTACTATTCTTTTTGATTCTGGAGCTACTAATTCCTTTATTTCACCTACTATTGTTGAGCGATGTGGTCTTGGAGTAGTAAAGCAAGGCAGTAAGTGGCAGGTAGAATTCGCCTCTAGGGTGAAGGTAGTGGTAGAGAACCTTGTACGCAAATGTGAACTAAGAATTGGTTCATTATTTACCTTAGTGGATCTTTATGTTACACCTTTAGGTTCATATGATATTGTTTTAGGTATGGACTGGTTAGAATCTCATCATGCTATGATTGACTGTCAACTAAAGACAGTGAGTTGTATTAATGACTTAGGTGCAAAAGTTGAAATCATAGGTGTTCAAAGGCCTATCTCTTTGCGGATGATTTCTGCTATGCAATTGAAGAGATTTCTTCGCCAGGGTTGTCAATTGTTTGCAACAACAATTAATGATTTGGAGGTAGGAGGGAGTCAAGAGATATCTCTCGATGCTCACCCTATCCTCCAGGAATTCACTGATGTGTTTCCTGATGATATACCTGGTATGCCACCGAAACAAGATATTGATTTTAGAGTTGACCTAGTTCTTGGAGCTGAGCCTATATCTTGAGCTCCATACATAATGACTACTCAGGAATTAGAAGAGCTTCGTATTTAGTTGGAGGAACTTTTAGATAAAGGTTTTATTCATTCAAGTGTTTCTCCTTGGGGAGCACCTATCATCTTCATAAAGAAGAAGGAAAAATCACTTAGATTGTGCATTGACTATTGTCAATTGAACAAAGTAACGATAAAGAATCGATATCCTTTACCCAAATTTGATGATCTTTTTGATCAAATCAAGGGAGCTAATGTGTTCTTAAAGATTGATTTGAAATCAAGTTACCATCAATTACGCATTGCAAAAGCAGACATTCATAAAACAATATTCTGAACTCGTTATGGGTACTACGAATTCACAGTGGTACTGTTTGGGTTAACGAATGCACCATCAATATTCATGAGTTTGATGAATGGTGTTTTTCATACATACCTTGATCATTTTGTTCTTGTGTTTCTCGATGATATTTTTATCTATTTGAGAAATATGAAGGAGCATGAAGAGCATCTGAGACATGTATTGAAGTGCTTGAGGGAGAACCAATTGTATGCAAATTTGAAGTTCAAGTGTGAATTCTTTCAGACTGAGGTGAAATACCTTGGTCATGTGATTTCTGGTAAGGGTATTGTTGTGGATCCTTTGAAGATCCAAGCTATTGTTGATTGGCTTATGCCTACCAACGTAGCCGAGGTTCATAGTTTTATGGGTCTTGCTTGATATTATAGACGGTTTATACATGGGTTTTCTAGGATTGGACACCCCATTACTTCTCTTCAGAGGAAACGAAAGAATTTTTTTTGGACAAAGCAATGTCAGTTGGATTTTCAGACACTTCAGGAAAAAGCTGACTAATGTGCCTATATTAGTTGTTCCTGATCTTGCTAAGGATTTTGTTGTTTGCATTGATGTGTCCTTAGAGGGTTTAAGAGCAGTATTGATGCAAGAAGGGCATGTGATCACTTATGAGTCTCGCAAACTCAAGGATCACGAACTGAATTATCCCACTCATGATTTGGAACTTTCCATAGTTAATCATTCATTGGTTAGATGGAGGCATTTCTTATTGGGTCAATGCTTTGAACTTCATTGTGATCACCGTAGTCTACAATATATTTTTACGCAGCCTAATTTGAATGCTAGATAGAGACGATGGATGGAGTTCTTATGTGAATACGATTTTGAGGTGAAATATGTTTAGGGAAAAGAGAATGTAGTGGCTAACACTCTCAGTCGTCGACGACATGAGATTTATGCTATTACTCTTGAAGTAGAATTGAGGAGCCAAATTTTAGTAGCACTTCGTATAGATAGATTGTATCAGGAGTTGAAGATGAAGATTGAATCAGGTAGACCTCTAGAGGGTCGATTTATAGGGTATACTCTTGAACCAGATGGTTTATTGTGACATTTAGATTGGATCTATGTACCATATTTAGGTCTCTGCACGTTGATTATGACTAAGGCACATCAAGCACCTTACTCAGCTCATCCTGGTGTTAAGAAGATGCATATAGATCTTCGATAGTTGTACTTTTGGCCCAATATGAAATGTGATATCGTGAGATTTTGTATCGAGATGTCTTGAGTGCCAGAAAGTCAAAGCTGAGCATCAACATCCTGTCGGATTATTGCAGCCACATCTCATTCCTAAATGGAAATGGGATATTATATCAATTGATTTCATTGTTGGATTACCTATTTCATCATGTCGACATGATGCCATTATGATAACTATTGACAGATTGACTAAGGTAGCACATTTTTCTCTAGTTCAATCATCTTATAATGCTTCATCTGTAGCTAGGATATTCATGGAAGATATTGTTAGATTGCATGGAATTCCTCGTAGGATTATATTAGATAGAGATCCTGTATTTACGTTAGCCCTATGGACTTCATTATAACATTCTCTAGGTACATAGTTGAACTTCAATTCAACATATCATCTAGAAATCGATGGTCAAATAGAGAGTTAATCAAATTCTTGAGGATATGCTTAGAATGTGTGTAATGGACCAACAATCACATTGGGAAGATTATCTATACCTAGTGGAATTTTCTTACAATAATGGATATCAAAGTTCCATAGGAATGACACCTTTTCAGGCATTATATGGACATCCTTGTCGAACTCCATTAAGTTGGGATCGACTAGAGGATAGAGTGTTACTTGGACTAGAGATGCTTCGAGACATGGAGCAACAGGTTGATCACATTAGAGAACATCTAATCACACCATAGGATAGACAAAAGAAGTATGCCGGTGCGCATAGAGTGGACCACCAGTTTTCAGTTGGTGATAGAGTATTCCTTTGAGTGCGACTACGAAAGAGTCCAATCCATTATGGAAAAGGCTCTAAGCTTGCACCTCGATTTGTTGGGCCATTTGAGATTCTAGAGAGGATTGGTCCTGTGGTGCATCGACTTGCCTTACCACCCAGTTTGTCCCGTATTCATGATGTCTTCCATGTGTTAGTTCTTAGACCTTATCATCTTGATATTTCTCATGTACTTGATTTGAATGCATTACAGGTAGAGGATGGGTAGTTGGCTTTGGAGCCCGTGGGAATTCTTCAGTGTTGAAGGCTCATTCTTAGGGGTCAAGACATTGACCAGGCGAGGATCCAATGGGATCCTAGTCATGAGGCATCTGCTACTTGGGAGGATGTGACACGCATGAGGGAGCTTTATCCCTATCTATTCATAGGCCTTTAGGAGTAAGCCTGATCCTAGGGGGGAGGATGTAGTACCCCTCCATTTTGCTTATGGTTTCTGACAGTATGCTTTACTTTGATATACCCTAATATCTTGTTTTGATGTATTTGATCGCTGACTGTAGAGCGATGGTGGATTGATTTTTATGATTTGATGATACACTGTTTGATGGTGATTATTTTTGACATGCTTTATGTTAGCATAGATGTTTACTTGAGATGTTATTACTATATATGCTTATGGTGGATTAATTGATATTTATTTTGTTAGTTCGATGCGATATTGTATTGGTGAGGAGAATGGAGTTACATCACTCGCTTGTGAGTGCCTTGTGATTTCCTTGATTTTCTCCTCATGGTATATTTGTTTGATGGATTATAGATATGTAAGTTATATGTTTGATTGTAGGATTACAGGTATATGACATCGAATCCACCTGGCTTCATAGGTCTGAGCATGTCTAGATTCAATGGTAATGTTGATTGGGAGGTAGTAAATGGGTTTTTCCTAGTCTAGCCTCAAACCTAGTCACAATGTGTCATCAGTTTAGGTTTGGTATTTTTGGTTGTCTCGCCCGTGTCTGTCTTGATTATTTATCATGCAAGGTTAATTTTGTGAATTTAATGTTAGATTAATGTTCTTTATAATTTAATGCTTATTTAAATTAATTTTAAATATTGTAGATAAAGGTTTCTTATTTTATTTAATTAATTAAATTAGTTTATTGGTAAGATAATTTAATCACTGTGATTAAAGTTATTTTATTAAATAAATAAATTAATTGATTAAATTTCCTATTATTGAGATAATGGATTAAATATTATTTAAATGCTTTTGAGTGAATGAGAATTTTAAATATGTTTAAAAAAAAATGAAATTAGTTTTTGAAATTTTAAATTCTTTAAAATAAAACAAATTCTTGATAATTGTTAGAAGAAAATATCCGTGAGTTTGTTAGAAGACATTTTCTTGATTTGCCATGTGTGTTAGTAGAATTAATGCAAAAATTCTTGTTGAGGATTTTCTTGGAGAGAATGTGGCAAGAATTGGGTAAGGCAAGAAGCCACTTCATGGAAAAGAAAAGGAACGGAGTATTTGCTGGAAAAAAAAAATTGTGATTTTTGCTTTGGGGGTTTTAATTTAAAATTTCTGGAAGAAGATCTCGGGTTTATATTTGTTCAGTAATTTGCATTCTTTTGGAAAGTGGAGATTTGGAAAGGGCTTTGGAAGTTGCATGAGGAGGCAAAGTTTTTCTTCAACTGTCAATTCTTCAAGCTACAAGAATACAGGTTCTCTGCTATTTATTTATTTAGTTTTATGATTTGAAAAGATTTCTTGTAAAAGGATTTAATTTTTGAAGAAGTTTTGTTAAATTGTAAAATAAAGATTTCCTATAGAAGAATATTTTGATTGAAGCTTATGTTCTTCTCCGTGAAATTTTGTTGAAAATATTCTGTAGAAAATTTGTTACCTCTTTGTGTTAAATTTTGAAGCAAAATTTTATAGTAAAATTAGAGAGCAACACAGAAGGTTGTGGTTAAACAATAGAATATATTCAAAAGAAACAAAAGAAATCTCAGTAGGTTTGTAAATAAAGTTCTTTGTTTAAATGTGATGAAATAGAAACCTCTGGGAAGAACTTTGCTAAGTATTTACTGTAGAAAAGATTTTGAGAATTTAGATTGTGAATGAAAACCTCTATCAAATTGAGAAATTGAAACCTCTATTTTGTTTAATTAAATCTTCTTGTAGAATATTCTTTGTTAATATTTTCTCTTTTTGAGCAATCTTTCTAGTTTATTGTATATATATATGCATATTTATATTAAATATGTCTTTGAAGTCATAGATATTCATTGAATTTTTTATTTTTTTTAAATTAGAAATCGCCATACAGGCGAAAATGGTCACATAATTAATTGAAAACGGATTAAAATCTGTTAGGCAGAAGAGGTAAAATGTGGTTTTTATTTAAATGTTTAATTTAGAATAAGATGTATTTTTTTAAGGGTATTGGGGATAACACAAGGGCTACCCCCATAGCCGCCCATGAAGGGCAATGAATGTGGAGGCAGTCGGCGTTGCCCATACAAGAAGCGCTCAAGCTGCCAATACAGTTGCGACCATATGGGTCGGCTATGTAAACAACAAATAAGCCCTCATTTTATATATGTTAACCTTAAAGTTTTGAGTTTTGATTTTTATTTTATTTTTACGAAATTTATTTCATACGAATTTTATTAAATTAGAATTATATATATATATATATATTATTTTTGTTGGAAATTTTATATTTAATTTTAAAATATTGAAAATTATATATATATATATATACATTTTAGATGTATAATCTTTTAATAGAAGAATGAAATGAAATGTTTTAAAAATAAAATGTTTAGTAGAGAAAGATGATAATTCTTTAATTATTATTTGGGAATTGTAGTAAACAAATAGATTCTAATGCATTATTTGTTTAAAAATTAAATTGTACTAAGATAGTGTATTTTGGTCCAAGTAGCATCATTATTATCTTGGGATGGCATATGGATTTAGGAAACCATAGTGTTAGATAAATGATAGTATGAATTGCATGTTAAGTTGTGTATTCTTCTTATCATGATTGTTGGAAAAAATTGGGGTTAATTGAGAATATAAGTCTTCCAGATGTAATTTCTTGAAAGGGAGTTGTTTTTATGATGGTTTCATATTTTGAGTAAACTAGGGTAGTGCACATGGTTCTATTTGGTTTTTAGACACCTAGTTCTATAAATAGGTTGTGATGTTTGTTGTTATATGTTTGGTATTTGATGTTGATTTATGTGCACCTTGACTACCCTTAGTTGGTGAAATTAGTTTCCTTGTGTTATTATTAGGGGAGTGGCTCTTTATGAGGGCCGACAGACAAATTAGTGCTAGGGTAACTCATGTAGAGTTAGCTAATAAGAAAAAAACTAAATCAACACATTAGGTAGTATAAAACCTTTAACTAGATTAATTAAGCCTCACTCATGGACTCAAGGGGTAGTTCAAACTTGGGAATGAGTCAAGAAGGCTTGGAATGGAAAAATTGATATCTAGTCATTATGAAAGATATTCGATTCCGCAACAAATTGCATGTGGGGTCGGGTTTCATAAGAGTTTACCAGGGTAACCCAAGATGGGGGCTAAAACCTAGGAAGAAATTCCTCGGTAACCTATGCAAGATTGTGATGACACTCCACCTATAATAACAATATCCTTATGCTCTTAGTGTATTTGATCTTTTTGTTCTGGAAGTAATGTAACCATTAAGTTAAGTTTGTACTTTTATAGTTTTGTCTTTGGGCTCATCTATGTCTAGGGTTGTAGGTTATGTCCAGGGAACCTTTTTACTATCTCCTACCATGGGAGGTGGGCCTACAGGTACCACATGGTTGGGTGGAATGTGCACCTTTCATTGTTGGGTCCCTAGTTCTTGTTCGTGGTGACGAGTACTTCAATCGAGGAGAACTTTTGTAACATGTAATTGTACTCTTTTATATGACCTACCTAATTTGGAAATGAGTATTGTAAATGTTATTATAAATGCAATGTAAAGAAAGAATCATTTTTGTACATTATACCATCATTGATGTAATTTAACTGTTATTGAATGTATACTCTTAAGTTTATGTAAATGAAACACATGCTATGTTAATTATTATTGTCATCTATGGGATTTACATGTAGTGTGTTGTCGCATGTCTTAGGGAATGTTTACATTAGTGAAGATTATGCTTACACTTTTAAAAAAAAATTATTACACTTTCGTGGTCAATGCAACATTCTTTAGGTTACAAGATGGGTCATTACACTTTGGATCAAGTTCTTGACATGGGTCAGTTTCAAAGGAAGGATTGCTTATAAAAGGTTCTTGGATGTCATCATTAGGCATGGGAATTTTATCAATATCCTCTTCATTTTTTAGTGGACTTGGATCAAATGTTGAGTTGAAGATTCCTTCAATATCGACAATCATGAGGTTGAAGGATGTTAATATGTCTTGGAAAGGACCATTGCTAGACCTTGGTGAAATATGTTGATCATGCTTTGGAATAAATTCTTGAGATATGTTATCTAACTCATTAGGTGATGTTGAGAAATTTGCAACATGATCATTGGTTGATGGGTCATGGATTATGTCAATAGGATCAAATATCTCTAATTCTCCTTGAAATAGATGACTAAAAAGTGGCTCTTGATGTATGGTGAGTTGGTCATCAAATGAGGTGGAAAAATCTTCAATGTGCTCATCGGTGGATAGGTTTTGAACATTGTTTTCAACAATTGCAGAAAAGATATTGTGAATTTCTTCAACCATAAGGTCAAGTGATGTTGACATTTCCTGAATTTGATCACTGTTAGGTATTGTTTGTGGATTTTGGTCATGATTGAAAAGTGACTCTTGATGTATGTTGTTTTGATCTTTGGATGAGGTAGAAACAACTTCAAGGTGCTCAATGATGTATTTATCTTGACCCTTGTTCTCAATAGTTGTGGTTGAGAAATTTTCATCATTATCAGTAGTGGTTGGATCTTCATCGTTGTCCCCAATAGTTATTATTTTTGATCAATGAAGTCTTGGATGATATTTTTTAGTCAAATACAACTTGATGTTGTGTGTCCCTTTATTTTGTGATAATCACAATGGTGCTTCTCATTATACCCTGGTGGTTTAACTAGGGGTTCTTGATAGTTCCCATTGGTAGGGAGCTTGATGAGATTTTCTTGTATCAATTATTGTAGGATTGATTCAATTGGTCTCCTAATTGGTTTGTATTTTTGTTTGTTACTTTGCGAGATTTGTACTTGACCTTGTGGTGATTGATTTTGGAGATGTGGTGATTGATCTTTGAAATTTGGGGATTGATCTTCGAGATGGGGTAATTGGGTTTGTTGTTGATGTTGATCTTGATATCTAACTTCTTGACATTGGAGATTTTGTTCTTGATGTGGTTATGGACACAACTCAATGCTTTGATGACATGGATTAACCAATGGAAGAGTGTATTGATTTTGGAGTGAAGATATCTCTTGGCTCAATAATTCAATTAGTTTGGCATGTGAAGCAAGTTTCTCTAGTGAAATTTGATCTTGATTTTAAATTTGACTCCATTGATTTGGCTTTTGTTCAAGCAGATTTGGGATGTACACTTGTGGTGTTCGCATGGGATCATCAAAAATTTGATTTTGGACAATGTTTTGATTTGGGATGGTGTTTATATTTGGCATTATAGGGTTAAATTGAACATTGTCTTGATTTAGGTAACTTTGATTTTGCATTGTGTTACCTTGTCTTGGAGTCGTTAACATCTTGTTTGGACTTTGAACAACATTTGTAAACATATTTATCCCAAAGTTTTACAAGTGCGGATTTGAAATGTTCATGTTTGGAAAACTTGTACTTGGTATATTCACATTTGGCATGTATGGATTTGGTGGGATGATGTTGTTCATTTGAAGACTCATTTCTTGATTGTCTTGTTGATAGATTTGTAGGTTTGGGCTCAAATTTAAATCTATCATCGAGAAAGGTGTTCCAAATTTTTGACTAGGTATACTCACATTTGTTGTACCATTGAGGTTTGTAGGAGATAATGATCCCATGTATGGATTGTATAAATGTGAGTGTTGATAATCAATTGGCATTGTAAGGCTTTGATAGTTTGGTTGGTTTAGACTACTCATGATGGATGGATCAAGTTTATATTCCATGTTCCTCTTGTTTTTTGACCTTGTTGACTTCTAAGGTGTTTAGGACCAATGATGAGATGAATGATGAAAGGGGTGAATGATATGGATGTTGAACATTTAGGAACTTTGAATCAATGCTAGACTTTAGGGTTTGATTTTGATTGGTTTGATTTGGATAATAAACTTGTAAACCCTAAGATGTTAGATGTGATCTTAGGATGAATTTGTTCAAAGGATTGCTAATTTAATTAAATGTACGAGAAAGGATGCATTCCCACACATCTAACTAAACAAATGATTTTGATCTGGTTTAAGATGTACCCAAGTCTAGATAATGATGTTTCTGAAGTTCTAAAGTTGTTTGGTGGGATGGGTTTTATAGATGTTTGGGATGGATGAAGTGTTTAATTTGGTCCTAAATGAACCTAAGAAGGACTTGTTTACTAGACCAAGATATTGAAGAACATTCCTTTCTCTAAGAGTAATTAAAAATCAAAATACCAATGTTTGCATGAAAACAATATGAGCAAAAGATGCCAAGCACATATGTCGGGTCCAATTGATTCAATCTTTTCCTAATGGATTCTTTTTACCACAAAAACTTCTTGATTAGCTTTTGAAACTAGATGTCCAATGTCCTAATTCCTTTTCATTCCACAAGGTCCATTATGTGAAAATCAAGGTTTCAAGAGCATAGTTTCCTATTGTTGACTTTGGAATGAAAAAATCGAGATGTAGGTCTCAGTGTTTAGAAGCCTTCTAGGGATAAGAACCCCTACGGACAAGCAGTAACACGTGGAATTTTCAAAGGTATTTGTTCCTCCCAAAGGGTTTGAAATTCTGATGTTTTGTTGGATGTTAGTTTTGATGTTTTGGATCCAAGCACTATGTTTTCAAACTGACTCACAAGCAATATAACATCCTAGCTCAATTGGTAAATTTTTCTTGGTGGGCTTGCCTCATTCCCTTTGTAGTAGAAGAGAGGATTTTACATGCAACCAAGGAAAAAATATAAAGGTATGTTAAGAATGAAGTCTTAACCTCTATATTTAAACCGATATCAGACATGGCAAGTAACTTCTTGGAATCTAAGTTCCAATGCACCACTTTGATAAACTCTTTGGATGGACTGGTTGACTACTACAAACAAGGTTCTTAATGATGGGACATCAGGGACATGGAACCTTGCGAGTGTCCAGCAAGCCACTAAAGGCTTTAATCAATCCTACTAGGGGAACTTATAATTTTTACAGTAGTACCCCATCCTGAAAGACACTGTATGACTAAGGCCTACATACCATGAGGACTTGAAAATTTAGTCTTATACATTTATATACCGGCCCAAATGAAAAACTGGTTGGAGTCACCTTTGAGTACTCCTTTCAGATGTGTCTCTTAGGCAGGCCCCTCTAAAGGTAAACAACAGCGAGCAAGTGAATCCATAGTTTGATCAACCTTCATTTAGAAACAAAGGAAGAACACACACAATATACCTAACTCACACTCACAAGATTTGTTCAATTTTAGTTCCCAAAATGAAGTGTGGAGACAATCTTTTATGCAACTTAATGTCATCAAAAATACTTTGGATTCTCAAGATCGCCGTGAAGCATGAGAAGTGCATACGCCTTTTTAGATGAGATTATTTTGCAAAAAATATTACAAATCATAAAAGACACATGTTCGTTTTAATTCCACAAAGCAATGATTTTGATTCTTTTTAAAGCACCAAAATGAGATATGAAAGTTGTCTTGTTCAAATGTTAACCTCAAACGAAATCTAGTCAATTTGCCTAAAGTTCATTTTTAACCCCTTTGTAGCAAAGATTGAAATGTTCTTTTTAAGAGCCCCAAAAGAGATGTGGGTTGATTTAAAACAAAAAACTAAAGCGTATAATGAAAGCCTTAAGCATTAAAAAATGCTTTGTTGATTTCAAGTTTTTTAATGCCCAATTTTCCAACTCAATTTTTCTTATGATTTATCCACCTCAGTGAGAAGTACCTATAAAAAATAATGGTTATACATCAAAGAATTTAAAGGAACCCCATATTATCAAGATAAATAAGCATGATAGCATGTTTTATACATCAATTCATATTTAAGCATGAAAAATTGAACCACAAGTTTTATATTGAGACACTAATCAGATTAAATAAAAAAACTACACCTTTCACTAGAAATTCAAATCCTATGATGTTAGCTCAAAATCTTTGCACTAAATTAGACTGATAATATTATTTTATCACAAGACCACCATTGATTTTGCATAGTGAGCAACAAAAAAATAATAAACGTCTCTAAGCCATTTTCAATAACTCAATTGTCAAGACTCTTGCATAGTCCTCTTCACTCCATGGAATGATGAATATTTATGAATTAGATCCCTACATTAAATGTTTTTAATGCAACCCTCAATCTATCCAGCGCAGTCTATGGAATTTTCCTAGGCCATGTTCTGTCATCAAAACACCATCTAAACTATTAAACGCATTAATACATTTATTAAACAAGCTGACACTACTGTCAAACATAGACCTTATGATGTAAGGATCACCACTACATGTAATAGCACCATTGCCAAATGTAATATCAATGTTAAATATAATAACATGGTATAAATGTAGAATGAATAGCACAAGAAGTAAAGCTTTTAAGAATCAATATTCGGCCTACTTGAGGTAATCCAGCCTTTGTGCAAAAGAATGCAATGCATTTACTTTCAACAACCCACTATCATCACCCTTGATTTGAAATGAATGGGAGATAGGACTATCAATGGAGTCACAGGCACAGATCACGGGTTTGAGGCTTGGATAAAATCATCACAATAAGATTGTCGACATCTTTCCACTGTAGTGCTTGGTCACAGGCTCTATAGTGAAGAGTCAAAGAAATAATGAATGAGGATTTCTACAACATACTGTGTCTTGGGCGGATGAAATGACTGAAAGAATTAAGTTCACATTTGATTGAGTTATTGCCACTGGCATGGTAGGATAGTCACTGTAGCATCCACAACACCATTCAAAGTCCCTTGTAGGTGTGAGAACCAAAACTATCTACTTTTTCAAACCAAGATTCTTAGTTGTTGGAAGCTATGAAGACTTTCACGTTTAATGTCATCCTTCTCGAAGAATGGAAATGGAGCAATATCAACAATATTTGTAATCCTATCTGCTATCATCCCATTTCTCTCGTTGACTTTCTCACTCGTGTTTATGCAATGATTAAAATAGAAAGACAATATGAATTTAGGGAAATAAAGGAATAAAGACATATACACCCACAACTTCGAGTGCATTAGCATTTAAGAACATGATTTAAAGAATAAAATAGAGAACTGTAGCAAGAATGCATAGTCACTGAACCTTCGCATCAAAGGGTAAAACATCACTTGAAAGTAGGAGACAAAAGATTAAAAGAGCCATTTTCGATGGGAAAAATAATAATAAAAAAAACAAATCTATACAAGATATAAGCATTTAGGATAATACTTTAATTTTATGCTAGTCACTTGAGCAACAATCTACATAATTGGCACATTATTGTTTGATATGACACCTCTAGGAAATTCCCATTTAATGTGAAAGCCGATTTCTATAGGTACAATGATTGCAGGGCCTTCATTCTGAACCCATGAGAATGGATACTGCCTAATCCTCAAAACTATAAAAATACGCTTCTTCCTGCAATTCCTAAAGTTGTATGCAACTTATGCAATAAATAAACTCTAGTATGATCTGAAATAAAGAACTATCTGGAGGTGAGTCTTATAGACTACAAATATGAGGGAGTAAAACTAAATGGTTTGTTACAAGTGAGAGAGAGATCACAATCTACGATAGGAAAACGTGCACCACAGAGGGTGCAGCCTATGCATAGCTACAACCTCTCAAATACCTATAGCTTCAATGTCAATACTCAGCTCCATCTTGCACAATTAGGGATCTAATGAAATATCAAATGAAATAAGTTTTGCATAGAACCACATTATGATATCTTTAAACCTAACAAAGCTCATTAATATTCATTTACTTCCTATTTACTCCACGCTATTATATTACAAAATGTAATTCATCTCATAGAGACAGGAGATGTGCGAGATCTTTTCTCTATTACAAAAACTCCTAATGAATAGGATGGACGTGTATCTGACACAACAATATTTCCCATAAGCACTTAGCTATTCCGAGATGAACGTGCTAAGTATCTACCATATTACATGGTACTGCGCTGGAAGGCTACTGTTTATCTTTTGTTGATAAAAGTGGCTACATGGATATTTCATTTACCTAAAAGCCAATAGAGATAATTTCATAAAATAAAAGTTACAAATCAATAGCAATAACATGGAAAGCAATATACCATTAACATTGGCTAACATCCAAAAGCAGTAAAAGCATTAAATTTTACAGACAATTATAATCCAAAATGCCGCCTTTCATCCAACATGTACTCCATGTATTACATGGAAGCACCTGGACTCCATCATCATAAATAATGTTCTTTGCACCTAATTACACATGGACAGATAGATTTTGTACCAAGTCTTCTATCTTTAGCTGTCTCTTAAAAACTAGAAAGTACTATTTTTTTTTTCTTTGAAATCCCTTGCCACAGTCAATTTTTTAAGATTTTCATGATTTAAATGCTTGGCTATAAACTAATTTGTTTTCTAAAGGAACCAAATAGACCATCAATTTTAAATACTTTCATGATTAAGGCCCTCTTTCTAGTGCCATTCTATAGATGGTGAAATCTGCAAATTGCTAAAAACCTAACACACACATTAGCATGGTTATTTGTTAAAACAAAGAAAATATTCAAACATCTCTTTGAAATAATCTCATAGTGGACTGGTGCTTCTGTAGAAAAAAATAAATAATGAAACCAAGCAAAAACATATGAAAACATGATGCAAACTCTATGTCATAGTGGATTGGTGCTTCTGTAGAAAGAAGTCCTTTCCCAACCCTTGATCAGCTCTAAATATATTGATAATCAAGATGATGAGTTGTGGAGGATTGATACAATAATGAAGCTCTCTATTTATAGCCAAGAAGGATAAAATAATGACAAATATGGAGGATGTGGGACTAAAGATCCACCAATAGGAAGGATCCACTTGTCAACTAGTGATAGGTTGAGGAATGCGCACATTTTGGTCAATGTGCCAAAGAGGGGGAGATTTGAAATTTGAATTTGAGTGTTAAATGCTAAGTTTGACCTTTGCAAGAGACATGTAAGAGACATGTAAGAGACATGTAAGACCTCTTAAATTCTTTGTTGGATGTACATGTCAATTTGGGGGGAGATTTCAAACTTAGAGAATATTCCTCAAAGATGCCATGTTGATGGAAAATGATGAATTAATAAATCAATAAATTGATTTATTTTTGCAAGTGGGAAAAGCTAGAGGATGTGATGGGTGATTAGGATTAGTATTAAGCATGGATTTTATTAATTAATATGATGTTAGGTGATTTGACCTATTTGACTTAGATTTAGGGATTTATTTAAATAAAAAGGGAGGAATATGAATTTGAGATTTAATTAAATAAAGTTTGGTTTATTTAATTAAAAGGATGATGTTAGGCTTAAATTAAACAAAGTTGATATATTTAATTTAATTGGATGACCTTAGAAGATTGAATTTAATGAACTTGATTTACCTGATGAATGGATGAATGAGAATGATGCTAATTTCGTATGTCTACAAAAACAAAATACCTATTTAGACATAAAACAAGAAATGATAGTTATCCTACTACAATTCAAGTCAAAACTAGATGAATACATCAAAAAATTATATATGTAATTTAAAAGTGTTTCATACCATTTTTAAAACTATTGGATGACATCTTCCTTATTATTTTTTAAGGCACATCATCAACAAAAAATGATGAGTTGTTATCCGAAGAGGGCACAATATTAGTGGAAAATCTAAGAAACTTGTTTCCCCATTCAAATTAATGCTCCAAAATTTATCATATGTCCTAATTAATGTTATAATAAGGGAAATCTAGATAGGAAAAATGACAAGATTGAAAAATAATAAAAACTCTTCATCTGAATGAAACCTAACACCTTTAATTGCATCATCAACAATGAACCTAAGATCATGATACCATCTAGGTCTAATAAAGACATGACAACAACCTTGATTACCAGCTATTTTGATTCCCTAGCTTCCAAGAGCATATGTTGATTTTGTATCCACATTTAATTGAAAGGAAGAGATCTTTTGAAATATCACCTACACCACATGAATCATAATTTCAGCATTAGCCTTGAAACATTCCTTAGACAAAAAATAAAATAAAATATTTTCTCTAGAAAATAATATTTCTTATTAGCCCTCACTATGGTATCCATCTAGAAAAGAAAATTTCTTGTTAGCCTCACTAAGGTATCCATATACTTATAGAAATGAATGTGGAATATTTGTAAATGAGGAACAATAGTAATAAAATTGTCTCACGATCTCTTGTCACATGTTTCTCATATGTTTCTATTTCAAGTACTAGAGCTATATAGGACCTTTAGACTTGAATTCACATGTGTGGCCACCTTTCTCACTACCATTTCAAAGGGCTTATTCTCTTCAATGAGAAATTCCATTATTAAAATAATTTTGATCCAATTCTTCCACCTATCCACTTATCCAAAAGCTTGTCAACAATTTTTCTCATTTATATTAATAGAAATTTTTTCTAGCTTGTCTATGAGAGTATTATTCTCTCTATCAATATGATTTATTTGAAAATATTCCAAATGATCAAGAAAAGGAAAATTGACATATTTTTATTTTTTTTCAATTTTAAGAGCCCTTACTTCTTATGGCATTAACAATCATAATGGAATTTCCCTCCAATTGCACCTTCTTTATGTCAAAACTCTCACACATTAGAAGTCCTAGGAGCATCTAGGAATCTATTTTGTTTTTTTTAACAACTTGCCTTGACAAAGAAACTCCAACTATGGAACCATCGTGATTTATTAAGATGCATCCTACCCTAGAAGCATTGAGTTTTTCCTTTGAAGATCCATTTATGTTGATATTATTCTAACCATCAAGTGGTGCAATCCAACCTCCTTTAATGTTTAGAGAAGAAGTTAGATTATCCTAATTAACTCATTGAATGAGGAGTAATTAAGTATTAAATGAATATAAACTATTTATTTTAACATCTATTCAAGAAATAAAATTAAAACAAATTACTAAAATAAAACAAAAGAGTTCTTTAAAATTAAAATGTGTTAAAAATATATTTATATATAATAAATAATATAATTCATATTATAAAATAAATTTTATGTAATAAATATTGTGGTTATTAAATGACATGATACTTTATTTATTTTTTGGTCAAAGCCCAATAATTATAGATGGAAGCTAGTAAAAAGACACTATTGACTTAAAATAAAATAAAATATGTCACTAAAGCAAGCTAGAATGGAACAAATGGACCATAAGTTAGCTAGTTAATTATATCTTATACAAATAATTTTGATATCTCTTATTTTTTAGATGATGCATTTATGTTATTATTTATTTAAGTTTTATTTTACATTTATAATTATTTAGGAATAATTTAATTTATATGTATTTTAGAGTGACTTGTTATTTAAAAAATATATTTTAATTATGTTTTTTTTTGTTTTTGTTTTTTATTAAAAATGAAGGGAAAGGGCTTGATTCCATTATAGAAAATAACCACACAATAACAAAAAATCAAAGAGAGATCACTCAAGCACCAAAGATTGAACCCTGCAAGTTTGCCCCTAAGGGCTTGCCAATCAAAACAAAGTTCATCTTAGGAGTACATTTCTTTCTACATTGTTCAACTATCCAAGAATAATCCATGAATAGATTTGAATCATTTAGATAGGAAGGGGGAGAATCCCCTCTAGAGTGACTAACAGATGAAGCAACAAGAACCTCAAGTGAAAAAACCATGTCCAAAACCAAAGCAATAGGAATCAAAGTGAAGAAAGCCTTGTCCAAAATCAGAGTAGCTAGAAACACAAGAGAGACAACACCTTCAACAACAAGAAACACAATAGAAACAACCTTGTCTAAAATCTAAGTAGCAAAAGTCATAAGAGAGGTAGCACTATCAACAATAGGAATATTCGTCTAAGCAAGATGCCTAGAATCCTCACTATCAGTAGAAGAGACATCATCAAGGTGCATGGTTAGATAGTCCTCGAGAGAATTCTTCCACCAAGTGGAGGAAGAAGTAGGATGAGAGCCACAAGGACAGTCATGAGCCAAGTGTCTAGTAGTAAAACAATGTCTACAACAAAACACGATTCCTTCATAATCCACAAGTTGGGATTCCTTCATAATCCACATGCTGAGACCAAGACTAGTCATTAACTTGAAGCACAACCTCATCAAGTGATGCCTAAGTCAAGTCAACCTCCACCAGAATCCAAGCATAGGAGGTATGAATAAAGTTCTTGGAGGCAATGCCCACTTTCAAGAACCTACCGAGAGCATTACCAATGCCTTCAAAAGTAGAGGAACACTAGAATGTAAGGGGAGATAAAACAATCTCACCCAAATAGGCATAACATTAATAGATTCCTTCAAGGGGTAGAAGGAATGAACCTAGGGCCTTATCAACAAGGGATGAGAGCCCCATACCCACAAATCATAATCTAAGACAACCTGTCTATCCTCAAAAGAATTAACACAAACAACAACAAAAACCTCTGACAAAAGGGTAAGAAATCTTACCCTCCACCAAGGGTGTCCAATGCTTTGAGATACAAAGGTACAAACCTGAGAGAGAAGGCCACAAACGATAGAACCTGCAGATTAACCTCATTTTAGAGAGAAAATCAATGCAATTGACACACATCAAAGGGCGCACATAGCCCACCCCCACCTTCGTGGACCGCACATCATCAACAAAAGATGGAGAGCCCGCAGTCGGAATAGAACCCTTTAAGGTAGGAGAGCCCTCAACCTCCCCCATAGCAGGAGACTGAGGGGTTAGAGCCTCCACCATAGACTACACAACCAACATTGGATCAGACAAGTCTATCACCAGTTCACACCCTGGCGAGACAGGCGGTTGAAAAAGCACAAGGGAACGGAAGGTAGGGGAACCAAAGGGGTAGGAAAAACTAGCATTCAAAATCACAAAAGGGTAGGAGGAACAGGAGTCACAGGAGTTCATCATAGAGTATTGGTTGTGTAATTTTTTTATGTTTTTTTTAATGTTTGTTACTATGACATGATGCCATTATAGAATATTTCTTAGTGTAATTATATTATATCTTTTCTTCATTCCATGTAATTACAATCTTTTAATATTTCAAAATAATACTTCTAAACATAATTAAAATAGATAAAATAAAATAAAATTAGGAAATAGATACTATTGTAATGCAAATACTTAACCAATTATTAATGTATATATATTGATCAAATGTACACTATACTTTTTTATATATTTTTTGTAAAGTGTACACGTAAATTACATTCTCATTTGTTGAATAATTTAACACTTATTACAATTTTCACATTACTTAGGATATTAAGTAAAAACTTTGTACAACTTCATACAAAATACTATATTAAATATTTGATGAGTTTGGATTTAAAATAAATTGAACTCATTTTTTTACATTTTTGTATACTTATGTGGCATCACATCATTCCAATAAAATATACTTAAAATGCATGAAAATAATTGTGTGAGTGTGCTTTTGAAATCTGCAAACACTAACTTCAAACAAGGGTTAGTACCTACAAATCCTTCAAGAACACTCCTATGAAATACCTTGCAAAATGCTTAAAAAATGCAACAAAGGATGAAAGAAAGATACAAGCATTATGAAAGCAACCACAAGTTACCTATTCCATAGTGGATTGGTGTCACATGTGCTAGTGACCCTTTCCCAACCCTTGCTAAGAAGCCAAAATGATGAAATGCAAATGGAGATGATGAGCAAGATGAGTTCTCAAATCAAGAGAGTAACCTTGCATAAAAGTTGTGGATGGATGAATGAGGATTGAGGCCTTCTTTTATAGATTTCCTTGATGAGAGATTGGCCAAGAGGGTGAATGTGGGACTAAAGATCCACCAATGAGGAGAGGCCACTTGTCAAGTGATGATAGGCCAATGGATGTGCAAGATTTGGGAAGTGTGCCCATGAGAGGGAGAATTTGAATTCAAATTTGGCAATAAATTTAGAGAGGGGGACAAGAAAAAGTGCAATAAATGCAATGTTGGAGGGACAAATCAACTTGCCATGTTGAGTGAAAATGGTTATTTAAATAAATCAATAAAGGGATTTATTTGTGCAAGTGGCATAATCTAGAGAATGCAAGTGGGATGAGATTAGCATTTAATCATGGTTAAATTAAATTAATGGTGATTAGGTTAGTTTGACTTTCATGATTTAAATATTTGATTTATTTAAATCAGAAAAGGATAAAATATGGATTGGATTTAATTAAATAAATGTTTGATTTACTTAATTAAAGGGATGATGTTTGATTTATTTGGTTAAAGGTTGATGATAATGTTTTATTTAATTTAAATAAATGATCCTAGCAAATGAGATTACCTAATGAATGGATGAAAGGGCATCTGATTAATTGATGAATGATCCTAATGTGAAATCTAAATGAATGAACCTTATCAAATGCAGAATGTTAATTTTGCATGTCTACAAATTGAATACTTATGTTCATTCAAGTAAATTTACATGAAGCTTGAATTATTGAAAATCTACAAATCATATGTTTTCTTTAGATGAGTAACTTATATGAAAATTCAATGGACCTAGTAGGGCACTTGCAACTACAACATCTCACTAAAAAATATTTTGCATTATGTTCCTATTAATGTCCATACCATGCTCAAAGCTCTTAATTTTGTATAGAAAATCATCACAGTCTCATTTAAATTGACATGTGATTCTAGTATAGGTTGTGTAAATTCAATTATTTGATCTAGCTTCATTGAAATCAAAATACCTAGAACCCCATGTTTGATATACCTTGGTGAATTTATCTTTTTGTTATGGGATAGAGTAAATGAATTCTCAAGTAGATAAAATTCATACAATTTTAAATTCACATCCATGGCATTCTAAAGGGTTGAGCTCATAGTATTTTCCAACATCAATCAATGCTACTATTATCCCCACCATTTGTGAATCCAACCAAAAGATTGATCCCATGGTGACAGTGGAGACCTTTAAGGTCCAAGGGTGAACATAGTAGCCACCAAACAAAAATTTTCAAGATGTTTGAATCAATTTTCGAACCTATTTTTCCTATTGGCCAATCAAGAGATGTCATGCAAGTGAAGATATACCTAGTGGTAGCAATCAAATTTAAGTGTTTGATCATTAATTTACTATTTTATCTCATTCTATAATAGTTAGTCTCAAGTAATGACAATTTGATCATATTTTAAGGGAAAAAATATCTTTACTGTAAAATGGCAATAATGAAAATTGATTTAAGGTGATTTAGAACTTAAATTTATATAGTTTGATATTTTTTTTAGTAAAAAAAAATTATCTTAGGATGTTTAAATTATTTTCTACTCATTCTATAATTTTAATTTTAATAATATTTTATCTTAGGATTAAGTCTTAGATTTCAAATCATTATCAAAGTGATTCTTATTTATGATGTATCATTTAAAATATCAAGTTGATATAATTAATACTTTCAAAATTATTTTATAACTCATTTATACATATTTTTCTCAAATTACTTATTTATATATTATATAATTGAAAAATTGAAAATAAAAACTGTAACTTAATTTAATTATTATATCATTTAAAATACATTTTAATTATTTTTTATTATAAAATAAATAATATTATTACTATACTCCAAAAATAAATAATCACCATTAAATGACACTTTAGTTAAACAACTTAACATAGAGACAAATAGACACAACCTTATATTCATTACGTTGATTAACAACGCCCTTTAAATTCTGGTCTTGTATTTTGTCATTCATTAATGGCACAACAAAGACTCCATTATCGACATAAATGAAAACCTGATCTTCAGATGAAAAAGAAAAAATACATATAGACGAACACATTACATTATAAGTTTAATTTCACTCACTTTGTTACATTCTCCAAATTTCTCGACTTCCCCTTTCGAACTCTCATGCCAATTACTGATTTAGAGAGAATTTAGCCGAGGAAGAAATCCAACTCTTTTTTTTTTTATTGATCAAAGCAAAAAAATTTACAAGGAAAAGCTACCAGCAGTAGCTATAAAACATGACTAGCCAAAATGCCAGACAAACAATACAAAATTTACCAATGACGTAAGCCATACGAACCATACAATATCTACATGCACCAATGGTATATACTGAGGTAGTACAAAAAATCAACCAAGCAATTACATAGACAAAAGCTGTATAACATTATGATCAAGTTTATTGTCCAGTTGAAACTTCACTATCTGATCTTTAATCTGCTGCAACTGAAGTTTAGCTTTATCATTCTTCTTACATATTACCTGTATCTGTGAAAAAAGAACAGCAACCTGAAAACATATGTGAGAGTACATCCGTAAAGTCCCAACAGTCTGATTAAGTTTATTAGAAAACATTGCAGCACACCGATTTCTCCATATATTTTTCAAAATAACATGTCGAATAGAATTAGCAATTACAACCTTTTGCATACCAAGCCCAAAAACAACCTCTTTCCAAGTTAAGTCGTGATTAAAAACAGCTGAAAAGTCTCTAAAAATAGTGAACCGTTGCTGTTTAACATATGCACAATCCCAAAAAATGTGTCTCAAACTTTCAACAGCCTTACAAAAAGGGCAGTTTGTTGGTTGAACCATAATGTATTTCAATCTATCTCCAACAGGTAGCTTGCAGTGCAATATTTTCCAAACCAACACTTGGGAATCAAAATCAGATTTGGAATGCCATATTTGAGCACTCAATTTACACCAAAATTTATTGCTGAGTCTACATTTCCACTTTTTATTCAACTGATTGGTGATATTCCAACTAGGAAGCAACTTTAAATAAACATTTTTTAATGGAAGATTATTGAAGTGACTATGAGTTAACCATTTCCAATCTCTAAAGAAAAAACAATCCCTTGAAGTACAAAACTTCATCATTAGATCAACTGGCACCAGAGACTTAATAAAAATTATGAACTGTTCATAACTGGAATTAAGCCCATACTGCTCCTTAATGTTGTTCCAAGGAGCCCAATCAAAAATGTCAAAATCCCAAAGATCTTTAAATTGCCTAACTCCCTTTTTAAACAAATAATGAGCTTGTCTTGGGAAACACAACGCCAATGGCAGATCATGATAAGAAATTATTTTGTTCCACCAAATAGACATAGAAACAAAGCTAAACCCTGTCTGCAAGGAAGATCCATTCCAATGTAAGAACTTACTAACTTTTTTCCAAGCTGTCCAAATAGACTGAAGAGGAAAAGAGGCTTTGATTCTAATGTGAGTAGGTAAAAGCAATTTATCCAGCCAACAAACCTCTTGCCATTTCTTCTTAATATAAGCATCCACAATTCTTTGACAAACTAAAATCTTCCATGGTTCATCTCCATTGGCAGCGCTTATAATCGATTTTGCAGCAAGGAAAATTCCTTGGGTTTGGGGATCAATAAGCCCCAGTCCACCTTTGTGTTTTGGTTGAATACAATGAGACCATGAAGAAGCAATAAAACCACCATTACCATCTGATCTAGACCACACGAATTTGTGGATTATTTTATTGAGTTCTTCATAGCCTTGTTTGGAAGGCATCCAACATGAAGAGTAGTACACATGGGAAGCAATGAGAATCTTATTAGCCACTTGAATCTTGCCAACCAAGGACAAAAATTTATTGCCAAAATTGAGCAGCTTATGTTTAATTTTGTTTAAGAACCAAGTCCACATATCAGAAAGGGAGACACCCAAACCAAAGGGAATACCTAGATATCTTGTTATCTCACCATGCTTAATTTGCCTCCATTCTTTCGGTATCCATTGAGGCTTAGCATAAGGTTGGGTCATTAAAAACTCAGTTTTATTATGAGCAATAGGGGAGCCAGATAACTCGCAATACAAGTTAACAATTTCCAAAGCATTGTTCACCTCCTCTTCAAAATTATGCAAGAAAAGCATACTATCATCAACAAAGTGGGAATTAATAACCACCTGATTTTGAGGGATAAAAATCCCTTTGATAAGTTTCATTTGATGAGATTTGTGCAGAAAATAACCCAAGGCATCAGCTGTAAGCACATACAAAAAGGGAGAAAGGGGACATCCCTGCCTTATGGAACATTGTAACTCAAAAGAGTTAGACATACTTTTATTAATAATCAAATGAGCATTAGCATCTTGAAACAAAATTTGAACATGCCTTTGAATTTTAGGACCAAAACCCAGCCAATACAGCATTTTAAGGATAAAGCTCCAATGGATTCTATCATATGCTTTGTCAAAATCTAGCTTGACTATCAAAGCATTTTGGCCTGATTGTTGCACCCATTCCATGGTCTCCCAAGCCAGCATAAAGTTATCAAGGATATATCTTCCTTTTAAAAACCTCGTTTGCTCAGCTCTCACAATCATTTGAACAATAGGCTTAATTCTAATTGCTAAAGCCTTTGCAATAATTTTATATGAAGTGTTTAGTAATGTAATTGGACACCAACCAGCAATGGTATCCTCATTCTTCCACTTAGGAATAAGCTTGATGACACATTTGTTGATAATAGGACCCAAGGAACCATTTTGAAAAGCTTCCAAATATAACATATAAAAATCATCCTTAATATGCTTCCACATAGTTTGATAAAACTCAGCAGGAAGACCATCAAAGCCAGGACTTTTATTTGGTTTCATAGAAAATAAAGCACGTTCAATTTCTTCCAAAGAGAGCATTCTATCCAAATATTTTCTATAACCTGGATCAATCATGTTTGGAATAAAATCTTGTATGATGTCTTCCAACACATGTTGGATATCCATCCACTTAGTTTCTTCTCGAAATAACCTTTCATAAAACTATGAAACAGATTAATAATTTCTGCTTGATCAGAATGGTATCCACTTTCATCCCTTATAGCTTCAATTTTTTCTCTTTTATGCTTATAGTTGAGATGATTAAAAAAATATTTAGAACCCTTGTTCCCTTCCTTGATCCAATGAATTCTAGCTCTAATTTTGGCACTCTGACCTCTATAATGATCAAGTTTTCACAGCTAAGCTTTTGTAACAGCAATATGTTTTTGAAGATTTTCATTGAAATGATCAAGATTAAGTTTTGTTCGAGAAAGTTCTAGCTGTCCTTGGAGAGATTTTTCACTACGTTTACGTTTCCAAGCCATTCTTCTTCCGAATGATTGAAGTAAATCAACACATTGTGATATAGCAGAAATCCACCAACTCACCCATGAGTCCCCTTCAAGAGGTTTAGGAATAGAGTTCCAAATCCCCGCTAAAGCTGAAACACATTCTTTATTTCTAAGAAGAGAAATATTAAGCTTGAAAGGAAGTTGAGAAGAAGACTCAACCTCAGCATTCTTCGAAGAAGACAAAGAATAAACAATTGGATAATGATCAGACAAAGTTGTGGAATAATCCACTAAAACCCAAAAATCCTTAGATAACTTATCCAACTTGAGATTGAGAGATGAATAGAATCGATCCAATCTGCTCAGCTTCCTATCATTACCTAATCTACAATTAGACCAAGTATACCAGTTATTGGCATGACAAGAGAATTGGTTATGAAGAGGATAGACAACTCCAAGCACATTCCTACAATAGATCCATTTTTCAAATTCTTCTTGGCTGAGTTTAAAATGATTAAACCAATTGCGATCCTCATGATGTTCCACCATGTTAAAGTCTCCTCCCAACACCCAATCAACAATAGGAAGGTTTTTAGACATCCAATCCCAAAGAGCAACCCTTTCTCTTGAATTGTTAGGTGCATAGATTGAACAAAAACCAAGGGACTGTCCATTGATAAAGGTGAGGGCCCACACACAGTTATGGGTTGGGTCCTCACCCTTATCAATGACATATTTGGAAATTGAAGGATCCAATCCAAGAACAGCCCCACTGCTGCCCTCCTTATGCGATGTGTGAACAAACATAGCATCTTTCCAAAGATTGAAAAGAGACATATTTAAACGTTCATTACCAAGCTTAACTTCTTGTAGCATAAGTACATCAGGCTTCCATTTCTCAATAGTGTATTTGACTTTAAATTTGCGATGAGGGTGGGAAAGCCCTCTCACATTCCAAGATAATATTTTGAATCTCATTTTGAATCATCAAGAGAATCATCCTCCTCTTGTGGCAAGACTCCATAACGATTTGAGATGGGAATTTCTGGGTCATTGGTCAATTTTTCAATTGAACCACCAGATGGGGATCTGGACCGTTGTCGAGAAGAAGGAGGGGGAGACAAAGATCTACAAGAGGATTTCAACAACCTAGAAGAGGTTGGAGCAACAGGTTCAATATTAAGGAAATGAGAATTTGAGGAAGGGGAAGAAAGCTCCTTTCGTTTCCAAACTGTTTTCCAATCATCACTCATAATGACATCTTTGTAAGAAGCATTAGCCAAAGTAGGGGATTCAGCAATAGCTTGAGGACTGGAGGCGGGAGTACTAGTGTTCATGTGATGGGTAGAAGGCGGATGAGTTTTCATGACTGGCTTGGACTGTAAGGCAGAATTAGCAGCAACCTTGGCTGGGAGGACTTGTGAAGGAAAAGAGGAAACCTTGTTTTTTCGGATAGGGTAGTCTCAGATCAAATGACCCTCTTGTCGACAGAAAAAACAAGCATTGGGCTTATTCAAATAAACGATTGGCTGATCAATTTCAAGTCCAGGACCATATAATTTAATACTCTCAGGCAGAGGTCTATTCAAGTCCACTTCTACACAAACTCTTGGGTGAACTCTTAGACTGGAAAATTTTTCAGAGCTTTGTTTGCAACAAATAACCTTACCCAGTTGTGCCACAATGTCCTTAAGATATGGTAGAAAGACTAAGTTTAAAAAAGGCAATTCCAGCCACATTGGATAACGAGAACGAGAGGGTCCTTCAGGGTGAAATTCGAATGTCCAGGCTTGGAGATAACAAATTTGCCCACAGATTATCCATGTACCATACTGCAATACAGCCTGAGCGTGTTCTGAAGATTTGAACATGCAAGAGACATAACCTTTACCCAAACCCCTTATTGTTTCAATCATCCAACCCCTGTTTTCCCAGTTTATTCTCACCCATTTATAAAATTCATACTCCGAAGGAATTCCTCTCAGAAAGAACAAAATCACAGTTTTACTCTGATGTTCAGCAATAAGATCTACAACATCATCAGGCAATTGAAACTCCAGAGATTTACCTTGTTCGTCGTTTGAGTATTCTGAACTCTTTTCTTCTCGTTCAACACTTTGGGGAAAAACCTTGGCCTTTGTCCTGGGCGTCTCACTTACTCCTGTCCTCATATCAGCAATTTCTTCCCCCTCCATAGCTCCATTTACTTCCATATCATCAAAACTGGTAGTCGAATCTATTAAGTTATTAGCATTTGCAGCCCCTGATTGTCGTGCCACAGACTTCAACCTCATAACTGGCTTTTTAATCTCCCCGTCAAGGTTCCGCCGTTCCGCATTGGGAGCTGAATCAACGGCAAGGGAATCCACGGAGGGATTCATGCGCAGAACAAAAAATGCGTCCTCAAACGTCAAAGCCTTGCAGGAAATTCCTGAACTGAAAGCTAGGGTTTCGTGAGTCTTCAGTCACTTCTCCTCAGCCGCGCGCCTTCTTCCTCCGTATTGAACTGTTAATCTCATAGCCTATCGAGGAAGAAATCCAACTTGTTTTCATACTTAGAGAGTAGGCAACTAATATTTTTTTTTGTTTTTCATTGTTACAGCTCTAAGGAGTTTTGCTTGTTTTCCCTTTAGCAGCAAATATTTTGTGATCCAAACTCCTAATTATCTTATATAATTAGAAGTATTGTATATTGGGTGAATCTAATTATTCCTATCTTTCTATTTCCAAATATTTTGTCATATTATGGAGTAATATTATCACGATGTTTTAACTTCATCTTCTTATGTGTTTTATTTTCTTTTGTTTATATCTACAAAATTGGCTATATGCTAAGGTACATCTTTAATGTGAATATTGTCTTAAAATCTTTCATATATTTATAGAAGTATATTTGAGCTTTGTGTATTGCTCATATTATTAGATTAATTAGTCATTAAAGTATGATTATCCATTGGTGCTCTACACAATCATTAGGGAAGAGGGGTTTTGGATTTTACAAAATATAGTTTACAAGATTTTTATAAATTAGTAATCATAATAGTTGGACACTTTTTGCTTATTCTTTACTTAGGATACTTTTAATCTTATAGATATCTAGTCAATCTTTACTATATATCTTCACAATAACTTTGTGAAGGTTAAAAATAGTTATTTCATTTTTATGTATGTGCTTTCTAATAAAATTTGCAGAGTTTGTGAACAAAAAATATTAAAAAATTAAAATTATGTTAAGAAAATTATTAAATATTAGTTATTTTATTACAAATATATTATACCATTTTCTTGGTAGATTGTATAATAGAATCAATACTAATTTGTTAGAGTACATTGTCATGTCCAAGTCTGTAAAATGTTATCATATGTTTTTTTCATGTTTGTGTATAAAATTAATAGCAATATATGCAAAAATATTCAAAATTCATTACTTAAAATGAATCAAAGACATCATAGCCACAATTCATTTGATGTATTTTGAACATAATTATATTCTTTATATTACATGACTTTAACATATTTATTATACATGGAAGTTTTCCATTTCATTAAATTATAACACTTCTACATATTTTGTATGTATTTAACTGTTAACTTATTTCATGATTTATTCATAAAGTAATCTTTCTCAACATAACAACATAACATCATATTCATTAGGAAGAGTAAATGAAGATTTATGTTCGTCATGGGGCATGTGAGTAAGGTGAGGCTCTCTCTTTACCTCACCAAGGGGATGAATAGAAAGTCTTTATTCACCCTTTTTTTTTGTTATCCATAAATTTATCTATATTAAGATGCCAACAAATTTTATAACCTGAATGGAAAACTCCCGCCCAGCGCAGATTTTGGAAAACTCCCGCCCAGGGCAGATTTTGAACTCCTATGTCCTGGGTACCTCCCGCCAGGCTGTGCAGCCCCTCTCGTCTGGCTGCAATCTTATCGTTGACCTTTCCAGCTCTCCCCTTCTGGCGGACGCGTCTGTTCTGCAGTGTGGCATGGGCCTGACTGGAAATGGCTCTGTTCAGTGTATAGAGCGAAAGTTTGATCTTGGGGAGGTCACGGGTTCTTCCCCAACAAGTACTGCTACTTTGGATGTGGGCTCTTCCCCAACTGAGGGGGAGGTTGGGGTGTCCTTGATCTCTCCTGGAAGACTTGGTGCTCGTTTTGATCCCCAACCTTCATTTGTGGATGCTGTGAAATCTAAGAAGCTTAGGGAGGGGCATCCCTTGCTATGTGTAGATATTGCTCCAGTTGTTTCTCTAGGTAAGGAAATTGCTAAAATTATTGCTTTTTATTTCAAGAATGCTCTTATTTGTAGATTTTGTCACTTGTGGCCTTCCCTTTCGAACTTGCACCTTTGGATTACCAACCATTGGGCTCCTCTAGTTGACGGTCTGATGGAGATTCACCCTTCTGCTAGGGGATTTTTTGTTGTGAGTTTCAGCTCTCCTGAGGATAGGAAAATTATTTAGACAATGGTTTGTGGGTTTGGGATTCTCATCCTCTCTCCATTAGACCTTGGGTTCATTCTCTTAACCCTTTGAATGAACCCTTAGATGCAATCCCTGTTTGGGTAAGACTACCTTATCTTCCCTTACAATTCTGGTGCTCCTCTACCTATGAGGGTATTGGTAATGCTATTGGTCATTTCTTAAAAACAGATTTAGCTTCTAACTTTATTCACACCTCCTTTGCTAGGATGCTGGTGGAGGTTGATCTTTCAAAGGCTCTTCCTAGTGAGGTAGTTTTGTAGGTTAATGGTTGGCCATGGTCTTAGATTGTGGACTACGAGGGTCTCCCTTTTCGTTGCAGACATTATTTTACTATTGGTCACTTGGCTCGTGACTGTTCTCATGGCTTCCACCTCACTTCCTCTGCTACCTGGTGGAAGAAATCTCTTAGTGAACACTTAACAGTGCATCATGTTGTTGATTTTGATTCTTCTGATGAAGACTAAAGGCCTCCTTCTCCTTTTGTGAAGAAATATAATATTGATGAGGCGGTTGTTGCTCCTCCTGTTGCTTTGCCTGACTTGATTGTGGTGGATGTTGTTCCTTCTGTGGATACTACTATGTGACCTTTGGATTTGGTTGTCCCTAATGTTGTTTGTGCTGCCTCCTTTGAGGCCAATGTATTGGAAAATGTTGCAATAAGTCCTACTAATTCAAGCCTGGTTTCAGATGTTATCCTTGATGTTTTAGCTATTCCTCTGGTTTTCTACTCTAGAGGGGAGTCTTCCCCTTCTAATCAAAATTTTGTGGTTTTAGTTTTTTATTCTCCTCGGACTATGGTTCATAGAAAGAAGAAACATCCTTCTAAGGTCATGGTCTCGTTTAACTCGCCCTCAGTGGCTTTACTTGGTTCAAGTGTTGCTTCTTGAACAGTTTTGTGTTGTTTGTTCTAACTGGCTGTTTCTCTATGGTTCGTTGTGTTTTGTCTGTCTATTTTGTTGAGCTATTAGGCTCTGTTTTTCATTTTGTAACGGGTTAGGGCCCTTCCCCTGCTTATCTAATCAAAAACAAATTGTATAATTATTCTGTTTAAATGACAAAAATGCTCCAAGTTTTTTGTCCAAGACATTAACAATAAATATATAAGGATTTTTTTTTTTTATGCAATTGTAACAAAACATGCCACAATACACATTTACACACTAAAGATGTTGCATTACAAGACAATGATAGTTATAATTTAATAGAATTCCAATGCATGAGACATGACTACATAAATGAAAGCCTTAACATTGTCATTTATTGACATCATCAAAATGACCATACATGAGGTAGAGTTTTCTCTAACCATAGTGATAGACTACTAGAGCATTAACTCCATCCCTTTTGAATGAAGAAGAAAGGAATGAGAATAGACCTCCATTTCCTAATTCAATGAAACTCAAGTGTTATTTCATTCTGCAATACAAATCAAGACATAATCATACATTCAAAATGATGTGAAAACAATATTCAACGCATGCAAAATGTCTAACTAGGATATTACATGATATGAAGATTCATTATCTCAATCTAATCTAATAATAGACAGCATGTTTCCTCACAAGACACACACAAAACTTAAGATACCAACAAACTAAACTCTAAGAATTAATCTTCCTAGTAAAATATTTTTGAAAAAGGTCAACAAATATTTTAAAAAGGTCAAACAACCATCCATTGTTATCATTCATCATTTGCTCGTTTAACTAGTGTTGTGTTTGCCCCTTTTTAACAAAACTATACTTTTAGTAGTAATGCTGATGGCATCCTCTATAAAATATTGGATGAAGTGGACAATCAAATCAAAATTGTGAAAAATATCAATTTAAAAAGTCAAAAGCCTTATTAATTTGTAAAATACACCCTATTTTATTTGGACTAAGCTAAAATCACAAATTTACTAATTTTTGAAGGCTCCTTCCCATAAACCTCTTCTCAAACAGGGTTGTTCTGTGTCAATAAATTGCCGTAGATTGCAAATGTATAGTTTTAGAAACCGAACAAGTTTTGCAATTCACATCTGTATTTCCACCGTTAATACCCAAAAAATATTTATTAATGCACAGGTGAAGAAAAATCGCACTGTATGGGATCATTGAATGTCCGTCTACACTGATCGTTTACAATAGAGAAAGTTTTTGATAACATATCAAAATACAGTCAATAAAATAAAATGTAGAAACGAAAAAAAAATACTTATGACAAAAATAAATCTTCGGAGTGTTTATACCATTGCAATTATAAAGTAAAAAGAACATATTGTGAACCTAAACTATTTTTATCAGCTACCACAGGAAGAAACTTCATGTTCAACTAGTCTTACACCTTGGCTAGTTAGACCTGAGTTATTTTCAACCGATCTTAAACTTCTGTTATCTATACCAGAATATCAAGATGGACTCTTTTGAAATATCATTTATTTTATATTGATCAAAATTATTAGAAAAACATACACAAACAAATCAAAAACATTTCATACCATATTATTACAAATTGATAACAGAGGATAAATTTTTTACAATGGCGCTGCCACAGTAAATCTAACACACTAAGCCGTGGCCTATTAATCCACTTCTTCTAGTTTTTGATTACACTGCACGCAGCTCTCACTTCACTTCATTATCAAAATGAAATTAATTCCCAAATTTTAAAATGCAATGATTTAAATTGTTTCTACAGATTAATTCTAAAACTTTTATGCACAAATTTTAATATAATATTTAAAGCTCAAGTAAAGACTTTGAAATTAAATGCATATAATAAATTGATCAACAATTTCACTCAAATACATTCAATCATGGCATAAATAAATTATTAATTCAATAAACTCAAAGGTTTAAACACTTTATTGCTCAGACAATTTATTAAGCTTTAATACTTATCTTTGGAAATGTGCAGAAGAAATCTCCAACTATTGTTGGAATGGTCCTTGGTTCAGCCTCTTCCGTCTATGAGCAGTCTGGGAGGAAAGCAGACTTTGCTACTCTACACGAGTGTTGGTTCCACCGGAACAATGCTTCCAGGACCGTCCTAAGTGCACGCACTTGTACCCCAGGTTAGACACCCATTGTAGGAGTGCCCCTTCTCCGTCCTACTCACAGCCTGCTAACCTAGAACCCTATTCCCTCAATGTGCTCTACTTGATTTTCCTTCTTTTTTTCTGTGTCCCAAATTATTTAGTTTTTATGGGTTTTATACAACACAAAGGGTAGTTCCAACCAACAACCCTTTAAAAAATAGTTGCATTACAACATCCCGTAAAAACTCCAATAATTATTTTATCATATTTATTTTTTGAACTATTATATTAGTTCCATTTTACTTTTATTCCTTTTTTTTCGTCCACAGGAAAAAGTCACATAACAATTCTCCCCCTGTAAATTAACTAGTGTCCTCAGTAGCGCAAGATGCATCTACATCACAACTCAAAAAGCATAAAATTAGTAATTGAATAAACTGATACTTATAATACTTAGTTTGAATTCATAGACTTTTCTCTTTTCAATTAACAAGTACTTAAGAGAGTTTTTCTCCAATCATGACAAAACTATAGATACATATCAACAACTTACAATTGAAGAAACTAATGCTATTTTATATGTTTAATCACATATTTTTAACTTTATCAAATTCGTCTACTGTAACTTCATTATATTTATAAAATTATTATCATGTATTGACATAACATTTATCGGTGAATGGCATGCATATCCCATACTATGTATTCATTCATCGCTGAAACTATATATAATATGTATATACTTAAGAAATTTTAAGATGATAATCATGCATTCCAGACTACATGAGTATCCTTTTTTCATATGTAATACTTTATAAGTCACAGGTACAAAGTTATTTGGTTGATCAAGTCCAATAACAAAGTACCCATAATAAAGATGGTACTAACAAAATTCATTAAGCACCTTAACAAAAATAAAACATTAATAGGTTATCAATACCCACATAGTACCTCGTAAAATTCTAGGTCCAATCTTCTTTAACCTTAAAATGCCATTTCACAAAGTAACTTAAACAATAATTTGGGAAAATTTAGAATCCAATATTATAAATATCATATTTTTATCAATATTGAAGAGTGCTTGTAACACCTAATCTTGTCATAACATCTTTCAACATACATCACTTTGTCAAAGACTCTTAGGTAAATAGATTTCAATATGAGAAACAACAAATACCAACTGTGTGACATTTGTAAGGCTATAATTTCTATACCATGTATCTAGGATTTATAATACAAGTATGGTTGTTGTCCCAATTTGGTTTGATCCAAAGTCCAAAAAAAATCTATTAATTTGAATCTTCGATAACCTTATTTTTTTTCTTATAAGTTTGGCAACATATGAAATTTCAATAAAATTATTCATAAAGAAACATGTGAAAAAGATCACATAAGCTACTTGCATATAAAATGTTGGAATAGAAAGTCTCCCCCCTATAAGATTTGGCATGTCCCTATGTCTAAGCCTAAAAGCCTATTTGGTTTCATATCTAATAATGACGTGGTGTTATTCTCATGAACTCATTCCAAAAACAATGTCAATTTTCTAAGATTAATATGTGAATCCAAACACCTATGGATTATGGTCCCATAATGTAACTTACAAATTAAACATTTATATAGATGTCGATTTTGCACAAACATAACAAGCATAGTAAAATCACTCAAAATAATTAGAAAGGTAATTGAAAATTAGTATGGATATACAATTTTTATCCTAAAAATACTTATCTAGTAATTTTGGTTTCAAAGACACCTAAACTAAGAGGGTACTACCCTAATAGGAATATGAACTTAATACCACTAAAGCGATCATCTCTTATTTAAAATCTTGTGATAGACAAATCAATATCCCGAGAGCTTTGTGAATCATGCAAGACTATATTCCAATTTGATATTTAGGGTTGTATGATTCAAAATTGGCTTTCTATGTCATTTAGAAAATCTATATAATGCATTGGCAACCTATAAACCTCCAAATTTCAAGTTTTAAAATTAGACCCTCGTTTTCATCCTCTAACTAGTCAATATGTGTCAATTTGGACCTAAAATATAGTCTTATGTTTTAGAATGTTGTAATTACAAATTCTTAAATAAATAACTTTTTTTTTTCTCTAATCCACCAAGTTCATCAATGCATCTCCATGCATGACATAATGAAAAAACCATTTATTTTCCATATTTTCTCAAAAGGAATCGAGATCAAAGATGAACTTTGAGGACCAAAGAAAATGAAAAATATCTCCAATTTCATATGAAGTACATTTACATAAATAACAATGTTCATGAATAGACTATTACAAGGATAACAATCCTAATAGCTTAAAAATAGAACAATATCTCGAAGTAATTTGTCTTCAAACCAATCGTTGTCTTCTTCAAAAACAACTCCACCATTTACATTATTATATTCTCCTCCAAACCATGACATATAGGTTGTGAATTATCTAAGGCTGAGAAAACATTGGTCTAGATGATTTTAACAAATCAACACAATAAATTCTCAATCTAAACTTTTTAACCTTATTAATAAGACAATTTTATTTTTTGATTCCACACATTCCATTTTCACATCTTAATCGTATGAGTGAACCCTTAAATCTTAACAAAGAATTATCTATTAGCGGCAAGTGCTGAAACTAATATATGGATGGTGTTACTCATGTTTGAAAGAGAACTCTGAAGAATTTTAAGGATGCTCCTAATAGTTTTCTCTAAAATTTGTCCGTCGTAAAATCTAAGTATTGCCGGATATATATAATGAATTCTCTAAAGCCACTTGTAAGAAGCTACAAATAGCCCGTGTGAGGGAGTTAGCCAGGAAGCTGGTTGGCAAGCATCTGTTTGTGGTTGAGATCACTATGGGGTTTTGGCATTCTTAAAAAAAAGCATTATGCCCGGTCAAAGACTTTCATTAGAGTAGTGGCTATACTAGAATCATTAGTGATGTGGTGTACAAAGACAACTATAAATCCTTTTCAAACTAGACAAGCATTACAAATGAAAGCTTAAGATTAAGCGCCGAGACAAAGGAGTTCCCAAAGAATGATTATCTCTGATTCAAGGAACTTATCGATACTCCTAAGCAGTGGAGCAATATAGATGTCATTCGCAATTGTACAAGTAGATTACATTCCATAGTATTCAACTCTTCGACTAGAACCAAGAAGTAATTCACAACTGCTCTCACACGATAATATTTTCTACAGACCAAATGGAATTGTTTAAGTCCACGTACCACCCAATAACAAATTAACAATGCATTATGATGCCTCAAATTATTATGATCAGCAGGCTATAATAGTTGTGATCTCTCATAACAATGTGAGTAAGCAAAAGATGTCGCCTCAACCCAAGTCTAGGGTTTTACCGGAAGGAGTTGCAACTATAATATCTATTGAGTTTCCTCTATTCTATGCACGTTGATGGTTGTTAATTGTAGAGATGGCAAAAAAATATCAATAGATTTAATACCTCTGTGCCTTCGTTTTCCTATGAAAAGATATAAGATATGGAGTATTCTTGGCACTAGAAACCTTCCATACCGATAAAATTGGAAACACTATGGTCCCATTGTAAACTATTTATTCTCAGGATATTCTTTGATAGAATCGAAGCGAGGAAGGTAATTATGATCTTATTGTTTTCTTCAAGCTATTCTTATTATTTTCTTCGACCTGAGAAGATTCTTGTCAAGAGACAGTTATGCAAGTGATAATAGTGGAGCTTAGGAAAGTTTGTAGAGTTAATTTGAGTGAAGTTTCAAGGGTAATTATTTCCCATGAATTCAAGAAACCTAATCTCTTTTGTGTGTATGCATGAATAAATTTTATCCTTGGAGTGAAAAAATATTTCAATTAATTCCATGTGAAAATTATAGATAAAGTGACTATTAAATTTAAATGAATCCCTGCAAAAAGTATGAAGGAAAAAAAGCTAAGGGTAAAATGTTATTAAGTTTGATTCACTCAAATTACTCCAACATTTTTATTTTATTTTTACATTTAGTCTATGAACATAATAAATAAAAAATAAGAATTCATTTAACTATTATGATCAATTTCTTATATTTTTAGTTTTTGAAAATAAATGCAAAATAATAAAATTATGATATTAAGCTTCTCTTGAAAATTATTTTTAAGATAAAAGATTTTTTATTTTATTTTATTATTTGTATAATTTTTGTTTTTGAATGCAACTCAAGTAAAAATAATTTATAACTCTGTAAATCTAAATTAACTCTTAAGTAAATTTTAAATGCTCTATAAAACTCTAAATTGATTTACCTAAATGATTTACACTTTGAATAATTAATTGATGCAACAAATAAAGAGTAACTTTTATTTTTTAATCTATTTTGCAAAAATAAATGTAACTAAACTTAAACTTTTATAATATTTTCAATTAATATATTTCTTTTGCACAAAAATAGAGTGAAATAAATGAATGGATTTGGTAAGCTCTAATACCAAATGAAACGAAATTAATTCCCAAATTTAAAATGCAATGATTTAAATTGTTTCCACAAATTAATCCCAAAACTTTTATGCACAAATTTTAATATAATATTTAAAGTTCAAGTAAAGAATTTGAAATTAAATGCATATAATAAATTGATCAACAATTTCACTCAAATACATTCAATCATGCTATAAATAAATTATTAATTCAATAAAATTAAAGATTTAAAACAATTTTATTACTCAGATAATCTATCAGCATTAATACTTATCTTTGAAATACGCAGAAGAAATCCTCAACTATTGTTGGAATGGTCCATGGTTCACCGTCTACGAGTAGTCTGGGAGGAAAGCGAACTTTGCCACTCTACACGAGTGTTGGTTCCACCGAAACAATGCTCAACACTCGTGCCACAAAACCATGCCCTGGCCAGGACCATCCTGAGTGCACACACTTGTACCCCAAGTTGGACACCCACTATAGGAGTGCCCCTTCTTCGTCCTGCTCATGGCCTACTAACTTGGAACCCTATTCCTGCAACATGTGCTATACTTATTTTTCCTTTTTTTTGCTCCCCCCAAATTATTTAGTTTTCATGATTTTTATACAATGCCAAGGGTAGTTCCAACCAACACACCCTTTCAAAAATAATTACATTACAACATCCCATGAAAACTCCAATAATTATTTTATCACATTTATTTCTTGACTATTACTTTAGTTCTATTTTACTTTTATTCCATTTTTTTCTTCCATGGGGAAAAATTCACATAACAGTAGTAGTCTTCAATATCATCCTTGTGACTAAACTCTCTACTGGCCTTCTTTTGTGCTTCACCGGTCCTATCAAATATAGGCCTTTTGGAATGGAAGGATAAGCCCCAAGGCACTCATTTCTTCTTCAAAAGAATGTGTTGAAATGATGGAAGGACATGCCTCATTGCTACTGACTCTGAGAGGGAAGTCATTGTCAAATCCAGTTTTATGTTTATCCTTCTTCACTATGGCATCAAAATCACAAATCTGCCTAGTGACCTCCAAGAGTATGATATGATCTGTTGGATACCTTGGCAGTTGGTAAGGAGCCCTTTTACACCCATCTATCCTGATATAGGAAAAAGTGGGGAACTGTATGAACCAAGCTCCAAATTTCTTTATCAATTCTTTTGCAGCATCTGAGATTCTGACATGCTCTGCACCTTAGAGCAGTCTAGTCGTGTACATGGTGAATGCATCATTCACCCTTATATAACTTGAACTTCCTAAGTGCAATTATGGATACACCTCATAGATGAAATCTTACCCAAAGACACCTCTTGTGCTCAGTCCTTTGTAGGGATGGAATCTTGCAAGTGCATAGACCAAGTAGGAGGTCATTGTGAACCTCTTAGTTTGCAACACATTACATAACTGCTCATGAATCATAGCACTAATGATGTCTACCCAGTGGTAATCAGTGTTTTGTTCCATCCTCACTATAACATAGAACATCCAACTCCCAAAGACCCCTGCACTCTTTAGGCCACCACTCTACTAAGAAGTGTGATTGCATCATAATATTTTGATTTAAATTTTTCCCTGAATATTTGTTTTGGAAATTTAGAGATTTGAGGCTTGGGTTTCTCCAACCATGAGTTGATAACCTGTAAGGACTTGATGGTTTCCTCCTCATAGTATTTTTGGCTATATCCAGATCAAGGCCCACCACATGATATTTTTCAGGCATATCAAAAGTCTGGGCCACTGAGACATGATAAAAGTTTTCCAATACTCTACCCTGTGGTCCAATCACCCTCTATGTGCCCCTATCATAGTGTCTGGAACACTCTAACACCAACTCATAACATTGTATAGTGGGAGGAAATCCAGCCACATGAGCTAATCGCGAGCCCACCAATCTTCTGGCCAACAATGGAGGGTCCTACACTGCCATCCTTGCCTTAAATTCTTCATACTCCCATTTTCCTACATTGGTATCAATAATTTCTGACCAAATGGAGGTTAGATTTCTTTTTGGGACTTTCCTTTTGATATCCAGTTTGATCCTTTCTGCCTCTGAGATGGAAGATCCCTCAACACCAGGATCTACCTATTTGGTCTTGGTCTTTCCAGCAAATTCCTTGCTTGACTCTGCCCACATCCATCAAAAGACCACAATAAATTTCCATTATAGTAATAGAATCAAGGTTAACCCCTCATTAGCAACATATTAATCACCCACCTAACCCTAAAAAATTATTAAAATCCACTTAAATCATCATCAAGCGCAATTCTTTAAAAGTTTGGGATTTTGAACCACTCGGGGAAATCGAGTCAGAGAAGAATTTTGGGGAATTGCACGCAAGAAGGATTTTAACAATTAAAGCACAATCATTAAAAACCAATCATCAAAACTAAAGAAAATGCATTGATTACCCTTTGATCATTCTTATCAACCGAGAAATGCTAGAATATACAACATTTAACTCATTTGCTTCCCTTATTCTCTATGTTTTGCAAATCTTCAGGGATTTCTATCAAGGACGGAGTTCAACAAAGCTAACAATATTTTTGTGTTTTGGCTCTCTCTCGGGAAAATGAAGGGATGGTAGAAAATCAGAGAATTTCAAAGAAGGAATTTCGTGGATGACTCAAAATCGTGAAGGTTCTTTCTTTCAACCACTTCTCCCAAATTGATTGAATGATCACAAATTTGGGGATTTGGGGATTAGATCCTATTTGCTCTAAATTTTTCATGGATTATTTTCAAATTCCCAACTCACTCAAAGGCCAATCGATGGGTATTGGTGATGCCCTAAACTCGAAACCATAATTTTTTTCCATGGATGCACAAAACTAGCTTGGGTTCACTTGCTTATCTAACTAAATAAAAATGGATCATTTAAAGCCTATACAAGCAAGTGACTACTAAATTCCAATGGAGAACAAGCTCCTAGATTCACCCAAATTGACACTTTATCAAACTTAGGAACCCTAAATCACACCAAGCTAAATCACAATCATGCACGAGGTTGAATTCAAAGGTGAAATCCAAGAATGTTCGGCATTATCAAACTGAATAATTAACCAAGGGATGCACCAACTAGACTTCAAGAACTCGTGAAAATTTCATGCACAACCCAAACTTAAAATGCACTACACCAAACATGCCAAATCCAAATTCCAAGCACACCCAAAATGCCAAAGAATCATTCACATTCATCAATAAAAAGCAAAGCAGTGAATACACACCATTGATGAAGTGAACTCAATAACAACAATGACTAGAACACATTTTGACACCCTAGCAAATAGCAACAATGATGATGCCAAGTGAACACCACCAAATCCAAGAATTCACAAATCCAATCACCAAATCATGCCAAGCATGCAAGATCAAGCTCCTCAGATCAACACAGGAGAAATGATAACACTTCAATGGCACAAGAACCCCTCAACAATTGACTAAATGCATTCCACAAAAATCATACAATCAAGCATTAATCTCATCGACAAGACAACCTAAGATGCAATCTAGGAATCCAAGGAATTTCGTCATAATATGGCCAACACAAAATTCCACAAAGGACCGAAATTTCTGGATCATGGTGTAAACTCCTCCTCATCGGGTTTTCAAGGAAACTAGGGAATTCCGTTGGAGGAGGAAATTCCCAAAATCAGAGGAAAACCCAGAAATGTCCTTAAACTTAGAATTTTAAATGAATAACTTACAGGGATCATTTGTGTAGGCCAAATAAACATCCAAGGACACCTAAAAGCAATCAAATTCAGCAACCAAAGGACCAAAGCATCAAAGACTAGAATTTTGAAAGAGGGTCCCCGCTTTCAATGGGGCATGTGTGCAAAAAATGCACAACAAATGGTGACTCATGCTAGGGAAATGCTCCAGAGCATTTTCATGACAAACTGAAATCAAGAACCCAGAAACTTTGGTTCTAGTCCTTACATCAGGTCACACTTTTAGTAGAGCTTCAGAATTCACAGGCTAGCAAACCTTTCCTATACTAGGGTCAAAGTGTGTGCATATGCATTCATTTCCCTTTCCTTAGTTGCAACAAGGACCAAACTAGGCCTAACCAAGCTACATATAAATTCTAACTCCAAAAGCATCCTAGATAAAGCCTCACTGCCAGTCAAGAATCCATAGCCCCAATAAGGTCATCTTTGTGGTACTCCCTAGCATAGCTCTACTACTAGCTAGGTTTCCATAGCCCAGGTAGAGATACTAGGATACTCTTGATAAGGTGAACATTTCTTTTGATTTTTCAATTTTTCTTTTCTTTTTATATTCTAGATTTAACTCAGTCCCATGAATCTTCTACTCAAAAAATTAAGCACATGTGACACTAAATAAAGGACTTTCACCAACTAACTCTAGAAGGATGATTGAATTTTGTAAAGGAAATATTCATAACAAACCCAGATAACATAATATTTGTCATGTAAATGCAACAAGCCCCAAAGAGAAAGAAAAAACTAAAATCAAGAGAAAAGAAAAAGCAACCTACCCTAACCAAAGCAAACCTAAACTAACCAAAAGTAGAAAACAACAAGCAAAGCAAGAGAAAGACCTACTCTAACCAAAGCAAAAACATAACATAAAAAGAAAACCTAAACTAACTATGTACAAAGAAAGAGTTGTGAATAGCTCAGGACTAGAAATAATGCATTAAGTATTTCCCATTGACAAGCAGTGGGATGTCCTCTCCTATGAGAGTCTTCAAGCAAAAGGCATTATCTCCTAGAATCTCTGAGAACTAGTAAGGGCTGAGCCAAAGTTTTTCAAATTTGCCATGCTCCCCTTTTCTATCATTTGCTTTGTCCCAATAAAGAACTAAGTCAGAGATCCTAAAGCTTTTACCTTGGCTCTTCTATCAAACCACCTTTTCACAACACCCTGGTGTTTGGAAAATTTCTCCAAAGCTTCATCTCTTTTTTCTTCAAGGTGTAACAGTTCAGTAAGTTGGGCTTCTCATTTATCCCCTTCATCATAATATTCATTAATGAACTGCAAGGTGGGGATTTTGAGCTAAATGGGAAATACAGGCTCCAGACCATAAACCAAGTGGTAAGGGGAAGTCCCTATGGAGGCCTTATGTCTTGCATGATCTGCCCAGAGAGAAAATCGAAGCTAGGTGTGCCAATCCTTAGGATTTCTCTCTAGCAGCTTATAAATGACCATTAAGAGGTTTTTATTAGAAGACTCAACCAGACCATTGCCCTGTGGGTAATAATTGGATGCAAATTTGATTACAATTCCATGATAAAAGGCCCAGTTAGAGAATTTCAATGATACAAATGCAGGGCCATTATCACAAACCAAAGCAAAAGGACAACTAAAATGATCAATGACACCTAATGAAATAATTGGTAATAGTGAGAATATGCCTATGGCTCGCAGAGGAAGGTGGGTTGATTGGACCTATGAAATCTAGTCTCCACTGTGCAAACAATTTAACCTCTATGACTGGTTGAAGTGGAAGGGTTGCATGCTTCTCTCAGCTAGTTGTTGTCTGACACACATGGTAGGTTCTAACATGGTTGTGCGCATCTTAGAATCTGATTTGCAGTAGATGGCATAGACCCGTGGCCTATGCCATTCCTTTCATGAAATTTTGCCATCACTCTTTCAGCTTCCTACTTTCTCGAGCACCTTAAATAGACACCTTCATGATTCTTTTTGTATAAAATAGCTCCCTTCAACATGAAATTGTCACTCTTCAAGCGTAGTGCTCTCCTTTGTACAAAATTAAGGTGATCAAGACATTGTTGGTTCAACAAATAATAAATGATTTCATCATACCAGTCCCCTAGAGGAACATCTTCAAGATTATAGTGTTAGGTTTTAAGGTCAAGACCCATTTCTATCATTGTTCTAGGAAGTCCTTGCCCTCTTACCAGCTTCATGGGTTGAATCTTGATATCATACTCCTGTAGCATGGTCACCCACTTCGCCCTGCGTTCTCCCAACTCATTTTGCATCAGTAGCAACTTGACTGCAAGATCAGGAACTATTGCAAAGACCTTATTCCTTAGAATATAGTGTCTGAATTTCTTTATAGCTCTGAGTAAGGCATAGGATTGCTTCTCTACACTTGGGTAACGTAGCTCTACATTCTTGAGAGGGGCACTCATAAATGCTATGGGATGTTCATTTCCTTGATCTGACTTTTGCGTTAACATCCTACTGCAAGAATCATATGAGGCAAAAGAGTAAATATAAAAGGGCTTGGCATAATCAAGACTTACTAAAACCAGAGCTTCTGCTATGGCCCTCTTGATTTACGCAAACACTTCTTTCACCTCTATACTCCATTCAACCTTTTCTTCCTAATTTATCATTGCATTCAGCGTCTTCACTATTTCAGCAAATCCAATGATGAACTTCCTAACAAAATTTATCTTGCCAAAGAATGATTTCATTTCTTTCTTGTTGTTGGTGGTTGTATCTTCAGTATGGATTCCACATGCTCAAGATCAATGGAAATTCCCTTTTCAGAGATGAAATGTCCTAGCAACTTCCCTTCCATGACTCCAAAGATGCATTTCTTTGGATTAAGTGATATGCCAAACTCCCGACATCTCTAGAACACTTTGTACAAATTTGCAATGTGATCAACTCACTTCTTTGAGAAGACTATTAGATCATCCATGTAAATTATTATGCATTTACCAATAATATCTTTGAAGGTTATGTCCATTTCCCTTTGGAAACTAACTCCAACATTAATCAAGCCAAAAGGTATTCTCCAATAGGAAAATTTACCCCATTTGGTAGTAAAAGTAGTTTTATGCCTATCTTCATACTGTACCATAACTTGGTTATACCCAGAATAACCATCAAGGAATGACATCATTTGAGATCCATTGACTATTTGAAGCACTTCGTCTAGTGAAGGAACTAGATAATTATCCTTTTTTTATGCTCTTTTTACATTCATGAAATCAACACATAGCCGAATCTCCCCATTTTTCTTTCTCACCGGTACTAGATTTTCCACCCAGGTTGAATGTCTGACCAAGAATATGATTTGGGTAGATAGTAGCTTCTGCACCTCCTTTTGAATTATAGGCTTCAGGAAGGCATTGATCGACCTTTGTCTTTTTCTAAAGGTATTTATTCCTAGTTTAAGAGGAATGGTGTGTGTTATAATGGAGGCATCATAGGTCTTTAAGTCTTCATAGCTCCATGCTATAACATCCTGGAATGTGTGCAGTGCATCTATGATTCCTTTCCTCTCCTTTGGGATGCAAACCTTTCCAATAAACACATTCTTGACATTTTATGAAGTCTCGATATTATAGACATCACATTGACTGCTAATGGACTCCTTCTTAGCTTCTTTCTCTTGATCTTTAATTTTATCAAGATCAAAAATTATCTCTAACTATACCATACCTCTCAGAATAGTATTAGTTTCCAGGTTAATAACCCCTTCCAAGTCTAGTTTTTCTTCCTTGGGTTCAACTTCATCAAAGACTTGGGAGGTAAATATGCCTAAGCTGGTAAAAAATCCAGTATATGTATATCATCTTCAAACACCTAAAATTTAGTCACATTATCAGGCACTGAGGGTACTGGTGTGAGTTTCACAATAAACTTCTTCAATCCAGAAAGTGACAAGTGCTAAAAGTTACTTGTTGCTTGGGCTAGAGAATCTACAATTTGGTTCTTATTGCAAGATATCAGCTGTATATTGAAGGCATCAAATCCTTCTATGATATCCCATACTCTATGTTTGTAGTTGGTCATTCATCTATCATAGCATGCATATTGCTTTCTAACTTGTTTAACTACCAACTCAAAATCCCCAAATACTTGTAGGATTTTGACCTTCTTCCTTAACACCATGAGAATTCCATCAATCAAGGCTTCATATTCAGCCATGTTGTTAGTACAATGGAACTGCAACATGTGAGTAGCAAAGAAGGTTTTACCTCTTGGACTAATCAATTCAAAGCCCGCTCTTGCACCTTGCTTGGATTTGGAGCCATGAAATATTAATGTCCAGCAACCAACTACTTGGGATCTCCTTGGCTTATTTTTTATACTATTGCTACAGGAAGGTTCCTCAGACACCATTGGGATTTTCCCTTTAAGATCATCCTGAACCATATGGGCTTCTATTTTGATAGCAGGTGTGGGATTGATGCATTTCTGAATTTCCTCTACTATTGTTTGGCATAGAAAACACTCAAGTTCTAAATGGCTAGCATTGTGGACTCTACACCAATTTGGTAAGAGAGGCTCCTCAAAATTCATATCTTTTCCCAGGTGGATCTAATCTTCAATACATTTTTGGATAAATTCCTAGAAATTATCCAGTAATCTAAACTGTCCATCTTCAAGATCCTCATCTTCTTCAACCAATTCCACTAGAGTGCCCATGCTACTAGATTTTGTAGTGAGATCAACAGGAGCAACACGCAACATGAGAATTTCCTCAACATTTGATTCTTCAACAGGGGCTACCAGCACATAATTTCCCATGCCCACTTCAGACACCAGTATCTCATTGGAAGTATTATGATATTTTGTGATGACATACTTCATTCTAGGCTCCCTTTCAATTATGAATTGATTCGAGATCCCTTTCCAAGGAAGCCACATATGGGACTAATCCATTGATACATATCCATTTAAAGCTTTGGATAATTCTCTACCCAGGATCAAACCATAGGTATCAGGAATTTCTGCTACCTAGATATTGATTACCTACTAGATTCTAGAATCAAAAGTTATCTTCATGTGAATCATGTTCAATTCTTCAACTACATTCACCTCTATTTTTTCCAATTGGGTGACCTTATTTTGGGATACAATAAGTGTAATTCCTAGGGCTCTACAAATACCAAAAGGTATTACATTCTTAGAGGTGCCTAAATCTAGTAAGCAATTGTGCAGGTTCTTTCCAAAAAGACAAAAAAAGAAATGGAGGAGTTTTTTTTTTCCTTTAAATAGAGTCAACTTGGTATCAACTTGTGCAACTTGATTTTTATCCTTTTCTTTACCTTTGTCCCCAGACTGTGATGGGACTTGACTCTAGTCTTTAGGCACTTGAGGACTAGGTGTTTTACCAGTGGTTGCACTAACCGTCTTATCCTAGGATACTACACTTGCATTGTAGGCTCCTAAGACTACGTTCCTAATAGCTAGTACTCTTAACAATTCAAAGGCAGAGAGATTTACCTTTACCTTCTTAAGCTCTTTTACTACATATGCACCCAATTGCTTTGTATTCATGTTAGCATGGGATTCTTTGAGATACTCCACCACTTTATCATTGCTGGTATCAACATTCTTCCCCTTTGAAGACTCCACTTGTCCTGATCCATCCTTGGAGAAATATTGTTTAGACACATGCAGATACAATGGATTATTTTTGGCATTGGGGTTAGGGGGTATAGTGGAATTATTTGGAGGAATGGAGGTAGTAAATGGATTATTGTTGGCATGGGGTCATGGGGTATAGTGAAATTATTTGGAAGAATGGAGGTAGTAAATGGACCTCCAGCTTGTGGACCCTTGTTGGGTCTATTCCTTAGATCATATTTTCTAGAAGGTTGATGGAACACCTACACTTCCTCAACTCTAGTATATCCTTCATCCAAGGGGCCATTGTCATTCTCAGCCTCCTCATTGAATAGTTGTGCAGTCTCATCTCCATTGCAATCTTGATTTTCCTCCTCCTACATATTCAATTCTTCTTCAAGTCCATTCTCCTCACTTCGTGGAAAAGGGGCATGGTTTAGCACTAGCACAAGTGAATCATAAGGAGTAGAAGGTACCAATTCTTGATTACTAGCATTATTCTCCACCTCGTACTAGAAAATGGAAGCAATAGTTTGGAATTCAGGACAATCCAACTCAAAATGTTGGCTTGTCTTATGAAGTTTACACCAACCAAACAGAGCATCCTCTGCCAAGAACACACCACTAGAAGAATTTTCTTGATTAGAAGGCTAATCTAATGGGGTAGGAACAACTCCATTGTTTTATATAGTATTACAGGTTTTGTTCTACCTTTGGGGCTGTCTCCTGTTGAAACCTTGTCCATCAGTCTATCCTTTGTCAAAGTGTTGACCAAAACCTTTCCCTCTTTCGAAATTCTGGCCTCTATCAAAATGTTGCCCTCTATCAAAATTTTGTCCTTGTTGAGGCTCCTAGTTCTCTCTATGGTAATTTGACTACATGCTTCTTTGTGTAGCTTGGATTTGGCTATTTTGATTCTTGAGATATGTGACCTCCATATTCAGCTTCTTTACTTGTTTAGCCAATTCATCAATCCTCTACTTATCAGGATTACTATAAGGCGCTTGGTTTTGATTGTTCTGAGGAAAACCTGGCGTTGCACCAGATCCTAAGGATTGATTCAACACTTTAGAATTTTATAGATATGTATGGAAACTATCTTGCTACTTTTGATAAAGGGGTTGATTAGCATTTTGTTGCGGGAAGTTTTCCATGGGTGGAGCCTAATTCATTGGAGGACTAGGGTGTGGCACCAAGGGTAACTATGGCACTGGATTCATAATAGGATTGTGATTAATGAGGGCTTGGTTAATAGCCTAGACTTGGTTTGGGTGTCTAGTTGGTCTTAGTGATGGCAGAGGTCCAAACAAGTGTTGCCTCAGATTTGTACTAACATTAACAACCTCTATGTATGCAGTAAGCAAGGTATTATGCGGATTGGTTCTCCACTTAAGAAAGGTGGTTGTAAGACTGTCCAAGGCCTCATAATACACCTCCAAAGTAGTTTCATCATCAACAACATAGGGATCCTATAACCTAGTATATGCATGATGAAACCTATTATTGAAAGCTCCTAAAGGCTCATTCACTTCTCTCTTGACTTTGGTGAACTACAAATATAGTTCATTTGCACTAAAGGGGATCTTAAACTTCTTTAGAAAGGTGTTTTCTAACTCAGTCCAATTATGTATTGACCCATCAAGAAAATGGTTATACCAATAGAAGGCATCATCTCCTAAAGAATAAGGGAAAATTCTACAAGTGACATCCTCATGATCAATCCCCCTATCCCTAAGACAAGTCTGAAAAATCTGAATGTGTTCCTTTGCAGTTCTGTTAGAGTCATTTGCATGGAACTTAAAATAGAAATGTTTAGGGTTCTTGGGCATAACATGGTAATCATTGAAGGATAATGGAAATGGATTTTTTGCAAGGCCATTGATGGGAGTGGTGGTGGTAAAGTTTGATTTATGGAAGGCTGGGGTTATTGAACAGGAATTTCCTTAGGAATAGGAATGGATTTAGGAATGGGGATGGCTTCAAAACCTCATGTTGAAGGGTTGGGTGTAGGTGAAAATAATGAAGGGGATGGAAATGAATGGGCGAATGAAGATTCTTCCCTTTCTTGGGTCCTCCTTGACCTGTTAGGGAACTGTAACTCTTGAAAATCATCTTCTCCTGGTGTGGATCTAGTCCTTCTTCGATATCTCTCAAGAGAAATGGCATTCAGGAAATGCTCCAGCTTGTTGATTTAGGCCCTCCTTCTAGACATAACCTGTTGATGGTTTTTTCTACACAGCAACAACTCATACATAATATTGAAATCCTATCACTCTTGAAAGGTAAATCTCTATCAGCAAACCTCAAAAGATAACCCCAAGGTCTCTAAGGTAAGGTCTTGACAATGCATAAAAAGCTTAGATAATATGTGAAAATGTTGGTTAACACAAGGGGCCTTACAAAAAAAACACTGGAACTCCAAATTTATAAAATTTTGCAATGTGGTGATACTGGAAATCCTAAATCTAACCCAAATAATAAAAGAAAAGGAAAAATATAATGGTTTGGAATAGAAGTTTAAAATAAAATTACTCCTAGAGTCAACAATGTAAATGATAAAATGCTTGAAATGGACCAATCCCTCAAAACCAATTCCTACTTAACCCAGATTCAATCTGCAATCTCACAAGAACAGTGCAATCTTCTAAGGAAATAAATAGTTTTAGATTGTGAAGCATTCACACAAGACAACCCTAATTTAGTAATTGAAATGAATAAATACTCACAATTGAACTTAGCACATGAATTTAAGGTCCAGGCTAACTTTACACATTAATTCACACTTAACAAATTGCTAAAAGTATGGACCTGGGATCGCTACAAACACTTCAAACATAAAACAGTAAACAACATTGAATCAAATCTAATTCCTGATCTAACCTATGCCAAATACTTTCAAATCAATACCAAAAGATGGAATAAAAAGAACCATGCAAGATAGGTCAACACAAGAAAGAACTTGAGTCGTAATCTCTTTACTTGCATTAAATCATCCAAAGTAGCAACAATTCTAGTCTTCTATATTACAACACTTGCTTGAAAATAAATGAGCTCCTAGCTCTTGCTTAGCTACTCAATATCTCTAAATCTCCAGCTATCTAGCCTTTACAAATGAGGCAATATCCCCTATTTATAAAGATTACATGCTAAGTCGTACCAAATAGGGTTGCAAAATAAAAGTCCTCAAGACATGTTGGCCAAGGAAGTTCTAGAACAAAATGATATTTTCATTAACTACTCACAACTCATCCAAATAAGCCTAGGATCTCCCATGTAGCTCGGTCCAATGGATGTTAAGGATAGAAGCAGGAATAATGGGGAAGCATAAATTTTGATGTGTCATTACATTAAATGCTTTACCCCTCATCATTATCTCACCTCATTCCATCTTGCACCATTAAAAATATCCTCTCCAAGTCATCCAAAGGTGGAACAACTAATATTTTAAAACTCTTTTCAATGGATTTAATATCTTCCATTGATTGTTTAATGATTTTGTCCCAATCCACCTTTACGGTTTGATGCTTCTCCATGATTGCAATGTATGTGGCCGCATCATCCAATTGGTGCACAATGACTAGACCATCATCAACTAAGACATATACATCATGCCACCATTTCCTCGGCTACTCCAAGCTTAAGTGTTTTGGTGCAAACATTTTTTGTCATGTCATGACTTCAAAGAATGAAATACATTTATTATATATGTTAGTCAGGGTTCTCTCTATTTGTTTTCCTTGTCTCTAAACCTTCTTCAACACCCTCTGTCTAATCTGTAGAGCTTCATGCCACTCCCAAGGTTCTACAACTTTGAAGAAGGAAGGATTCCATCACTCACTAGCCTCTCCTTAGTATAGTCCATGATGGTTTTGGTTTTCTGCAATAGAAGATCTACATTCTCCTTGTCCTGAGATAACATGTTCTTTAACCATAATAGTGACCTAAGAGAATCTCCACCAACTAACAGGATTTCCTTGATTGCATCATCCCCTTTGGCTTCTACTCCCTACAACTAGTCAAGTGTGGCTTGTGTGTTGGTTTTCATATTTTCCAATTCGTTAATGGTTTCCTAAGGTAGAAGAGTTGCTACAGATGTTGAAGAGCTAACCTAACTAATAGATTGCAAAGGTTTCATCAGATCTTGTAAATACCTTTTCAATCTCTCATTCTCCTTCTTTAATTCCTACTTAATTTTCACCTTCGTGTTCAATCTGCCTAGAATTGCAACACTGGATCCTTGGAATTCCTCAACTTCTTGCATCATGGAGGTGGGTCCCAGGTTAATGATCTAAACATTGTAGTCCTGGCGAGTCACCTCATCTTTGTTCTTATCAGGTGTAGGAGTGGAAATGTAGATCACTCTGTTGTTAGCTTCATCTCTATCAATTCTAGAAATGATTTTGGCCTTCTTTGCTTTCCCTTTTCCAATGTTGGCCAATAAGTCATCCCAATTTGGAGGAGTGTCATCCACAATAATCTACTTACTCTTCAATTCCTTATCAATCCACTCATGAGTAGTGCAATCTAGAAACTGCTCACCTTGTCTATCCTCTTCTTATTGATCATTGGAAGAATCAACATTCATGTTTTTTTCCAATAGGAACCTCTTCATCCTTATCTTTCTTTTCCTGATCTTCCTTCTCTTCCTCCGGATTTCCATCCTTTTCTATGTTATATTCTTCCTCTATATGCACTGGTGATGGAGTTCTTACAGGTATCTCTACTTTCTCTGAAGACTTATCTCCTTCATTGCTAGCAGGTGAGTCCTCATATGTCACAAAGGGGTACCACATGATTCTTTCTACTTCTACCTCAGCACCATGGAGTTATCCCGCTTTGAACTCTTCTACATCCTCATCATGGTATTCACTAACTTTTGCATCCTTGAAATCATGTTGTACATCATGTGATTCATGAATGGGAGAGGCATCCTTTTATTGTTCCTATGAACCTTGAAATTTATCCTACTCTAGTGCATAAAATAACTCAAAATACGAATGATAAAGAAAACCAAGGACACCTCAAGATTATCCAAAAGAGAGTGACAAAACAATAAGGAAAATAGATAACACAAGACACAAACAATTTTACCTTCCTTCTTGTTGATACCCCTTTGATTGGCCCTTGCTTGGAATGCTATGTGTGCTCCTTGATGGCTCTTGATGTAGCTAAAATGGAGGATTTAACTATATGGTTGGATGCAAGTGAATGTAATTGAAGACTAGGTGAGTGCACAAAATGGTAGCATGTAGTTGCAAAATGACTAAGTGTTGTAAATGCCCTTGAGGAGGGGGTATTTATAGAGTAACTTGAATTCTCTAGAGAATTCAATGGTCAAGATTGTTCCAACAAGGTCAAGATGAAGGGCTATGGTGGGTTGAGAACCCACAAGCCCTCACATCTTGACTTGTGGAGGGTGAAGTGGCTAAGGGGAGATGAGGTGTAAGTGAGTTGTCAAAAGGGTACATGAGGTGGAGGAAGGACAAGTACCTTCCAAGTACATTGGGAGATGGGAAGAATCTTGGGTGAATAAAAGTGAATTAAAAATTCACAATGATTGGAAGAATCTGGTGGATAAGACAATGTTCCCAAAAGGTGGGAGTTTGTCACATGTGACTTGATGTGACAAGTAAAATATTCTAGAAGGTGCATGGGAAAAGGGGATTCTAGAAGGAATAAAATGTGAATTAAAAATTCACATGGGGAAGAGAGGAGCCTAGGGTGAATAAAAATGAATTAAAAATTCCTTGGGAGATGGGGAGAGTTGACCAAGGTACTAATTAGGTTTAACTAATTAGTAATTAGAGGATAATTAGGGGTTAATGTGGATTAAAAGCCAACTTGAAAAAGTTGGAGGATGTGACACATCCTAATCAAGGATTAGGCATGTGCACATCCTTAATGAAGAGATTATGAAATGGATTAGGATTAGATGAAAAAGACATGTGAGGAATTAAATAAATGTAATATTTATTTAATTCATTTGATGAACAGAGGATTAAGGAGGGTAAGGTATTTAATTATTAATTAAATACCTTAGGGATTTGGTAGAATTAAAGATATTAATTAAATAATAGTAATATTACTTAATTAACCCGGATAAGAGGATGTTTAGACGAGAAGTGATAAATTTGGATAAATTAAGTGTCCAAATTTGAATGTCTACAGTTCCACAACAAGAGGAGCTATGGGAACATTTTCCTTGAGTGCACCATTCTTTGGAGAGGGAGTCCTTAATCTTCTAGTATAGACTTGTGTCTTTTCTCCAGAATTCTCCACATTTACTACTTTAGGGCCAGTTTCTCCCTCTTCCTCAGAGGGCTCATCCTTCTTCTTGGATGTTCTTGTCAATTTTATCCTTTTGAGTACAGGGGAACTATCCTTCTCCTCCTCCTCATCAAGTTCATCTTCAACAGATTTCTTTTCCACAAAGGTATTCTTCTTTTTTTTAGTAATTGGCTTTCTCTTCTTTTCTACTTCTTCTTTTGCTTGGGAAACTTTAATCTTGATCTTGAAGGGAGAATCAACCTTACCTTTTCCTTTAGGATCTTGTTTAGTTTCTTCAAAGTGGGAATGGGATTCTAAATCTCTCATCAATTCATAGGTGTACTACACACCTTCATTTTCTAGCTCCCAGATCTTATGCTTTATCCACAATTTAGTATACTTAATCACTGGGGCCATGATTTGTTCTAACTCTATCTTCTCTTCTTCCAACCAATCAATTTCACCTATGGGTTTTTCTTTAATAGGCTCATAGTCATGATTTTTTATTACATCCCCATCATCATCAACTTGATTAGGGATGGCTTTGATATTGTACAATCTAATTAGATTGACTATTAGTGTTGAAAAATTCTTCTTTTTGAATTCAAACTCATCTTTACAGTTGGCCCAGTAGTCTTCAATATCATCCTTGTGACTAAACTCTCTACTAGCCTTCTTTTGTGCTTCATCGGTCCTTTTAAATCTAGTCCTTTTGGAATGGAAGGATAAGCCTATGGCGCTCATTTCTTCCTTAGAAGAATGTGCTGAAATGATGGAAGGTCATGCCTCATTGCTACTGACTCTGAGAGGGAAGTCATTGCCAAATCCAGTTTTATGTTTATCCTTCCTCACTATGGCATCAAAATCACAAATCTGTCTAGTGACCTCCAAGAGTATGATATGATTTTTGGGATACCTTGGCAATCGGTAAGGATCCCTTTGACACCCATATATCCTAATATAGGAAAAATTAGGGAACTATATAAACCAAGCTCCAAATTTCTTTATCAATTCTTTTGCAGCATCTAAGATTCTGACATGCTCTGCACCTTGGACCATTCTAGTGATGTACATGGTGAATGCATCATTCACCCTTCTATAACAAGAACTACTCAAGTGCAATTGTGTATACACCTCATAGATGACATCTTGCCCAAATACACCTCTTGTGCTCAGTCCTTCGTATGGATTTCCAATCTTGCAAGTGCATAGACCTAGTAGGAGGTCATGGTGAAGCTCTTAGTTTGTAGCACATAACATAACTACTCATGAATCATAGCACTAATGATGCCTGCCCAATGATAATCAGTGTTCTATTCCATCCTCACTATAACCTAGAATGTCCAACTCTCAAAGACCCATGCACTCTTTAGGCCCAACACTCTGCTAAGGAGTGTGATTTCATCATAATATTCTGATTTGAATTTTTCCCTGAATAGTTATTTTGGAAATTTAGAGATGTAAGGCTTGGGTTTCTCCAACCATGAGTTAATAACCTATAAGGACTTGATGGTAACCTCCTCATAGTATTTCTTGGCTATATCCAGATCAAGGCCTACCACATGAGATCTATGAGGCATATCAAAAGTCTGGGCCACTAAGACAGGAGAAAAATTTTCCAATACCCTACCCTATGGACCAATCACCCTCTGTGTGCCCCTATCATAGTCTTTGGCACAGTCTAACACCAACTCGTAACATTGTATAGTGGGAGGAAATCCATCCACATGAGCTAATCTTGAGCCCACCAATCTTTTGGCCAACAATGGAGGGTCCCACACTGCCATCCTTGCCTTAAATTCTTCATACTCCCATTTACCTACATTGGTATTAGTAATTTATGACCAAATGGAGGTCAGCTTGCTTTCTGGGAGTTTTCTTTTGATATATAGTTTGATCCTTTCTACCTCTGAGATGGAAGATCCCTCAACACCAAGATCTACCTATTTGGTCTTGGTCTTGCCCACAATTTCCTTTCTTAGCTTTGTCTGGATCCATCAAAAGACCACAATAAATTTCCATTATAGTAGAATAAAGGTTAGCCCCTCATTAGCGACATATTAATCACCCACCTATCCCAAAAAAATGATTAAAATCCACTTAAATCATCATCAAGCACAATTCTTTAAAGGTTTGATATTTTGAACCACTCGGGGAAATCGAGTTACAGAGGAATTTCGGGGAATTCCATGCAAGAAGGATTTTAGAAATAAAAGTGAAATCATTAAAAACCAATAATCAAAACTAAAGAAAATGCATTCATCACCCTTTGATCATTCTTATAAATCAAGAAATTCTAGAATATACAACATTTAACTCATCTGCTTCCTGTATTCTCTATGTTTTGTAAATCTTCAGGGATTTCCGTTAGGGACAGAATTTAGCAAAGCTAACAAGATTTTTCGCGTTTTGTCTCTTGTGAAAATGAAGGGATGGAAAAAAATTAGAGAATTCCAAAGGAGAAGGAATTTCACAGATGACTCAAAATATCGAAGGTTCTTGGTTTCAACGACTTCTCCCAAATTGATCAAATGATCACAAAATTGGGGTTTTTGGGCTTAGATCCTATTTGCTCTAAATTGTTCATGGATTATTTTAAAATTCTGAACTCACTCAAAGGCTAATCGATGGGTATTGGTGATGCTCGAAACTCGAAACCCTAAAATTCTGGCATGGATGTACAGAACTAGCTTGGGTTTACTTGCTTGTCTAACTAAATCAAAATGGATCATTTAAAGCCTATACAAGCAACTGAGTACTGAATTCCAACGAAGAAAAAGCTCCTAGATTCACCCAAATTGACACTTTATCAAACTCAGGAACCCTAAATCACACCAAGCTAAATCACAAGCATGCACATGGTTGAATTCAAAGGTGTAATCCAAGAATGTTTGGCATTATCAAACTAAATAATTAGCTAGGGGATGCACCAACTATACTTCAAGAACTTGTGAAAACATCATGCACAACCCTAACTTAAAATTCACTATGCCAAGCATGCCAAATCCAAACTCCAAGCACACCCAAGATGCCAAAGAATCATTCACATTCATCAATCAAAAGAAAAGCAGTGAAAACATACCATTCATGAAGTGAACTTGGTAACAACAACAACTGGAATAGGTTTCGACGCCCTAACAAATAGTAACAATGATGATGCCAAGGGAACAACACCAAATCCAAGAATTCACAAGTCTAATCACCAAATGAAGCCAAGCACTCAAGATCAAGCTCCTCAAATCAACACAAGACAAATGATAACACTTTAATGGCACAAGAACCCCTCAACAATCAACTAAATACATGCCGCATAAATCATACAATTGAGCATTAATGCCATTGACAAGACAGCCTAAGACACAATCCAAAAATCTGAGGAGGTGCAAGAGTTTTGGTAGAATCTGGCATACACGAAATTCTGCAAAGGACCAAAATTTTTGGATCACAGTGTAAACTCCTCCTCATCGGGTTTTCAAGGAAACTAGGGAATTCCGTTGGAGGAGGAAATTCCCAAAATCAAAGGAAAACCCAAAAATGTCTTGAAACTTAGGATTTTCAATGAATAACTTAAGGTTATCATTTGTGTAGGCTAGATAAACATCCAAGGACACCTGAAAGTAATCAAATTCAGCAACCAAAGGACCAAAGCATCAAAACTAGAATTTTGAAAGAGGGTCCCTACTTTCAATGGGGCGTGTGTGCAAAAACTACACAACGGGATAGATCTTTTATCTGACCAATAGTCAAGACCTTCTTCCTGTCCAGTTGCATGATTCCTTTTTCAAGGGGTTCATACCTAAGCTTCAATGCAATCTGACACTTGTTTTGGCATAATGGTTGTGCTAACCCCCAAATCAATCATATTATTATGCAACAATTTGTCTCCTATAGTAAGTGTTAAAAAGAAAGGTGTGGGATTTGTTTTTCTTACCTCTTTCTCTTTTGTGTTGCCTACATCATTTGCATAAGCTATTACTTTTGGATCCTGAGGGGGAAGCACGGATCTGTTGTTTCCGCTTTGCTTGCACAGCTGAGTCGCATCCACCTATAGGCTTTGTTATTCCTTCTTTAATGCTTCTTGAAGAAGCATTTTTTGTTCAAGAATTGATATGACATCCCACAATGATACATTGGTAGGAGTCATCCTTAATTGCTCCACCATGTTAAGTGTCCTAATTTTTTGGACCTTGGGCTTAAATGGTGGTGTTTCTCTCATTTTTGGAAGAAAACATTCCGACGTGGCTGGGATTGGTGTTTTTCTTGTCTCTTTCTTCGCCAATGGTGTGTTATGTGGTTGCAAAGAAGGTTGGATGATGGGCATTTAAGCCTACTTCTCTTGTAGGTATATTTTATGCAATTGTGGACATGGCAAATCCTTTTGTAAGTAATCTCTCATAAGCCTTCTCTTTGATCTTGTGTTATAATCTAACTGCACTTGTGGAACATTGGTCATAAGAGTTTCTGTTATGGAGGGGGATGGAGGAATCAATCACAGATTCCTGCTCTAGGTCTTGCTTGCAAGACCTTCTTGGTGTCTTGCTCTACCACCTTAATCTATAGGCCAACCCCACTTCTATCACCATTCAACCACCCAATTCAATCTTGGTGCAATGTCTCCAACTCTTCCTTAGCTCTTAATCTACCCTAAAGGCTAACCCAACCACAACACTCAATTTGAACTTTGCAGGGATGTAGAGGTGTCTCCAATAGCTTCATACCATCCTCCTAGGGTTCTTGAAGGTTCACCATACTCCACCTTCATATCGCTTTCATCAAACCCTCATTTAGGGTTGGAAAAGGCTACTAGCCCTAGAGCCCCAATTAGGCCTCTTTCTCCAAAAAAATAGGCTTAATCTCCAATATTTCTAAAGAACATCCCAATATTCCCTTGGGGTTCCTGATTCATTTTCCTACCTCTCAAATATTTTTGAGGTCATAGGCCTTCACTGTCTGTACAACACCCACATTTGGAAATGGACTAAAACTAGGGTTTATAAGCCTCTTCTCGCTGCTTTGAAAATGTCAAGCTTTGCTCTCATCAAATGTATTAAAGGAGCTCCCTCCTCTTTGCTATGCAATTCTAAGGCACTCACCTATCTTTTCCAAGCAATGATTTGCCAAAATTTTAACACCCCTGCAATTTTGGTGCCCTACACTTCCTGTCTTCCCTAGCCAGACTCACCCTGGCTCGCCTAGGGCAAGACTTTGCCAACAACTCTTGTACACACACACACCCTAAAGTCTACCATTTTTACACTCATGGAGCCTAGTCACTATTCCCAAAGGGACGTACAATTTGTACAGTGGGAAAGTGAGCTAAACCTCCATTTTCTACAGATCACCTAGTTCAGACTAGCAACAGACTAGAAACAACTTATTTACAAATAGATGCTTGAAAATGAACAAGATACTAAGTTAATGGCACAAAAAGCTTGTACACTACCAGCACTACATCCTATGTACAAAATAGTAATACATTCAATCCATTAAAACTCTTCTTGAAGCAAAAATCAAAAATTAACTCCAAAAACTGTCTTTTCTTCAATTTCACCAAAATCTCACTATAATGCCAATGCTTCTAACCTTGCTCTTAGGTCAAGGCACTCCTTATATAGGTTTGAAAAATAGTTAGACTCCCTTGGTTGGTCATGTAAGACATTAAATGGAAAAGTTGTAAAACGCACTGTGTTTTCCAACTTTTGCCAAGTTTCTAGAAAACTAAGTAAAAATGAGTTTTTAAATTCATTCTCCCTTTCCACTCCTTAACCTACTGATCACTACAGAATAAGACATATTCATAAACCTCTAATTCAATCTAGATGGTCAACATGACCTCATGGTAACATAAAAGACAACATTTCATCCTAGATCCTACTTGCCTAGTGAAACTACTTGTTGTTCCTTGGGTGCTCCTGCACCATTCTCCCCCTCTCCGCACAAACACTAAGGAATTTGAGGAGAGATCAGTGACACATAAATTCCCTACTTCTTAAACTGAGCTTCCTCTACCCATGTAGCCTCAAATTCATGTTTGTACTTCCATTTGATAAGATGCTCCATGTATACCTTATGCCTTGTAGATTTATTCACTCTTCACTCCAAGATCCTCTCTGCTTGTAGCTTGTATAGAGTAGGTAAGGCTAGGTTGCTTACATCCTTGAATATATCCTTACTATTTTGATCTAAGTAACTGACTGATACCTTATATCTTATTAGATTAGCTACATTGAACACTAGTGAAATCCCTAAATCTGTAGGTAACTCCACTTTGTATGCATTTTTCCCATACTTGGCTAACACCTTACATGGTCCCACTCGTTTCATCTGTAGTTTAGTTGATGTACCCTTTTGCAACCTAGATTTGTTGAGGTGAACCATTACATAGTCTCCTACTACAAATTGTAAATCTTTTCTTGACAGATCTACCTTATCCTTCAACTTTTGTGTAGCCTCGGTGACTATCTTCTTTACCTGCTCCTAAATATCCTTCATGGTCTAAGTGAAGTCCTCTGCATGTCCACTCCTATGCTCCATAGCTCCAAGATCTATGAGCTCACACACACCTCTTGGGTGCATTCCATACACTATTTCAAAAGGAATCTTCCCCATAGTCTTGTTCACACTGTCATTGTATGCATACTCAGCCTATGATATGACCAAGTCCCATGTCTGACCGTACTCCTTGGTTAGGCATCTGAGAAGGTTACCTAACACTCTATTAACCACCTCTGTTTTCCCATCGGTCTAAGGATGGTAAGCTGATCCAAAAGACAAGATGGTACCTAATCTTCTTGATAGAGTCTTCCAAAAATGACTCATAAACTTCACATCCCTGCCTGATACAATGCTCAAAGGAAATCCATGGATCCTTACAATTTCCTTGAAGAAAAGATGAGCAATGTAACTATAATCATGAGTGGTTTTGCAAGGGATAAAGTGACTCATCTTGTTGAATCTATCTACCACCACATAGACACTATCAAACCCTGTCTTAGTCTTAGGGAATCCTACAACAAAATCCATGCTAACACACTCCCATGGTCTGTTGGGAATGGGTAGAGGTTGATACAAACTTGCATTACTAGCTCCCCCTTTGGCTTTCATACAAACTACACATTGCTCCACATACCTTCTAACATCCCTTGGCAACTTGGGCTAATAGTAAAACCTTTGCACTAGTTCCATTGTCTTGTTGATGCCAAAATGACCATTAAGACTACCATTGTGCTTTTCTTGTATAAGATTCTCTCTCATAGAACCTTTTGGCGCACCCAACTGATTTCCCTTGAATAACAATCCACTTTGCAAAGTATACTCCGAGTATTGACTATGAAAGTGATTCTCAAAATCAAAACATACCTTATATGCCTTCGAGAAGTCTTCATCTTCACCATAAATATCCTTGAAACTCTCTATTCCAATGCTCTTGATCTATATCTCTTGCACTGTCAGCAATCTTCTACTTAGTGCATCTACCACCTTTTTCAACTGTTCGTTCTTGTTCTTGATGGTGAAGGTGAAAGCTTGGATTAATCCATCCATTTCAAATGCCTATTACTCAACTTCTCTTGACTGTTGATATAGCTAAGTGCCTGATTGTCAATAAACACCACAAACTCTTTGGGTAGGAGATAATGCCTCCACTTCCTAAGTGACTATACTAAAGCATATAACTCCAAGTCATAAGTAGAGTACTTCTGTTTAGCTTTATTGATCTTTTCACTAAAGAAAGTTATAGGCCTACCTTCTTGACTTAGCACTCCTACTGCAACTCCACTAGCATCACATTCCACAATAAACAACTTGTCAAAACTAGGTAATAAAAGTATAGGTTGAGTTGCCACTTCTTGTTTCAGTTTCTCAAAACCTTTCTTAGCTTCTTGAGTCCACTTAAACTTAGTTTGCAAACCACCTTTGATTGTGTCTAGGACTGGTGCACATATGCCACTAAAGTTCCTTATGAATTTTCTATAAAATTGAGCCAATCCATGAAAACTTCTTACCTCTATCCCTGTGGTTGGTGTAGGCTAGTTTAGGATGGCTTCCACCTTGCTTGGATCCATCTTCAATGATCCTTGGGATACTACAAACCCCAAATACACAAGCTCTTTTTTGAAGAACTCACATTTCTCTAGGTTGATGTCTAACTTCTCTTCTTACAATCTTCTAAGAACCAACTCCACATGTTTTAGGTGTTCTTTTGCTGTCTTACTCAAAATGAGTATATCATCAAGATATACCACCACAAATATCCCTATAAAGTCCTTAAGCACTTCATTCATGAGCCTCATGAATGTGCTAGGGGAATTTGAGAGGCCAAATGGCATAACTCTCCACTCATACAACCCATCATTTGTCTTAAAAGCTATCTTCCACTCATCTCCATCCTTGATTCTGATCTGATGGTATCCACTCTTGAGATCCAACTTGGTAAAGTACTCAGCTCCTCCAGGACAATCCATCAAGTCCTCAATTCTAGGAATAGGGAACCTATACCTAATTGTGATTCTATTTATTTCCATAGAATTAGTGCATAATCTCCACTTACCTCCTTTCTTGGTTGCTAAGACCACTGGTACTACACATGGGTTGATACTCTTCCTAATCAATCCTTGATCCAATAGCTCTTGCACTTGTCTAGCTACTTCTAGGTTTTGATCTAGGGTAAGCTTGTAGGATACTTTGTTTGGTAATGAAGCCCCTAGTATGAAGTCAATTTGATGACTAATGGCTCTCTTTGGAGGTAAAGTTGCAGGTGTACCATCACTGACTATATCCTTGAACTGTTCTAACAACTCTTGGACTGCTCTGAGTATGATTGTTTGTTTAGCCTTGTCTTCTTCTATGGGTTGCAACATAACCATATATCCTTCACCCCCTTGATGTAGGTTGTTAAGGAACTCTTTGCCACTACTTAATAAGACACTAGGGGTCTTTGACTATCCTTCTTCCTCATCTGGCAGTGACTGCAACTGAAATGTCTTTCCATCCTTCTTGAATGAGATAGTATTGGCTTTTCCATCATAGATGGCACCTCTGTCATACTGCCATGGTTTTCCCAATAGAAGATGGCATTCATCCATGGGTAAAACATCACAAACCAACTTGTCTTTGTATCCTCCAATGGAGAACTCCACCGTTGTCTGCTCATTGACAAGAACACTTTGTCCTTTGTTCAACCATGTCACCTTGTAGGGATTTGTATGGGGTATTTTCTCTAATTTCAACTTCTTTACTACCTCCTTAGAGATGATGTTATCATTTGATCCTGAATCCACAATAACCTTAAATACTTTCCCAAGTATTTTCCATCTTACTCTAAATAAGGCTATTCTTTTCCTTGGCTCTTCCTTGACCGGTTGTCTGATCAAAACTCTACTAAAAATCAGATTCTCCCCCGCTTCTGATTCAATGTGACTGACCACTAGTGACTTGACACTCATAGTGTCCTCTTGTGCATATGCCACTCTCTTCCCAGTATTTGATGAAGATGATTTCTCCAGGAACCTATAGGCTAGATGTCCTACTTGTCCACAATGGTAACACTTCATATTAGCAAAGTAAGAATTGCTCCTACCTACTCCTCTTCCTCTATTTGAACCTCCTTGATGTCCTCTACCTCTGTTATACCCTCCTCTAGAAGGTGTCTCACTTCCATGCTCAGTGAGTTTAGAATCTCCTTGGTTTCTTTGTTTAGTCCTCTACCTTGGTATCCACCTCTATGTCCTCTTTGATCTCTGCCTTTTCCTCTGCCCTTAGAAGCCTATTCTTGTTTCCTCTTGCTTCTTTCCTCAATCTTAATAGCTAATTGGTAACATTGGTGTACTATTTTAGGGCTTAGAAGAGTCATCTATTCTTGGATGTTCCACTTCAATCTGTTAAGGTATCTAGCCACCTTAAGACTTTCATCCTCCATCACATTAGTCCTCATACAAAGTTTTTGAAACTCCTCAGTATAAGTGTTCACATCTTGGTCCCTTTGTCTCAAGCTTTGTCTTTTCTTATACAACTAAATTTCATAATCATCTGGCATGTATGCTTCTCTCACCTTGGCAACCATTCCCTTCCAAGTAGAGATAGGCTGCTTGCCTTCCTTTTCCCTCTCTATCTGAATGAACTTCCACCATGTCAAGGCAGAACCTCTTAATCTTGATTTGGCCACCTTTACCTTTTGTGCTCCAGTGACTCCATCACATTCAAAATGGTTTTCCATTCCCTCTATCCAATCCATGACTAGATCGACTTCCATTTTTCCACTAAACAGTGGTATGCCTTCAAGTACTTTTCCACTCAAAGCCTTCAGTGCCTTCAAGAAAGGCTCTTCTTTCAAAATAGGGTTAGGTTCAGGGGTCTTGTGTTCCTCTGCAACCTCTTCTTCCTTTGGTACCCTTCCTTCAAATTGTGCGCTCCTCACTACTTGCTCAAGTTGGGCTATTCTTTCCCTCAATAGCCTATTGTCTTCCTCCTGCTCTTCAACCATCTTGGCCAATTCTGCATTTGTCACCATGAAGGTAGAACCACTAGACTCAATCTCAGACATACAATGGTCAATCCCAAATCTTTTGCTTGCTCTGATACCAACCTGTTAGGGAGGGGGATGGAGGAATCAATCATAGATTCCTACTCCAGGTCTTTCTTGCAAGACCTTCTTGGTGTCTTGCTCTGCCACCTTAACCTATAGGCCCCTTTGCATGTTTAGGTGCCCCTGGTTCTCCTAGCCAACCCCACTTCCATCACCATTCAACCACCCAAGTCAATCTTGTTGCAATGTCTCTAACTCTTCCTTAGCCCTTAATCTACCCTAAAGGCTAACCCAACCAAAACACTAAATTTTAACTTTGCAGGGGTGTAGAGGTGTCTCCAATAGCTTCATACAATCCTCCTAGGGTTCTTGAAGGTTCACCATACTCCACCTTCATATTGATTTCATCAAACCCTCATTTAGGGTTGGAAAAGGCTACTAGCCCTAGAGCCCCAATTAGGCCTCTTTCTCCAAAAAAATAGGCTTAAACTCCAATATTTCTAAAGAACATCCCAATCTTCCCTTGGGGTTCCTGATTCATTTTCCTACCTCTCAAATATTTTTGAGGTCATAGGCCTTCACTGTCCGTACAGCACCCACATTTGGAAATGGACTAAAAGTAGGGTTTATAAGCCTCTTCTCGCTGCTTTGAAAATGTCAAGCTTTTCTCTCATCAAATGTATTGAAGGAGCTCCCTCCTCTTTGATATGCAATTCTAAGACACTCACCTATCTTTTCCAAGCAATGATTTTCCAAAATTTTAACACCCCTGCAATTTTGGTGCCCTGCACTTCCTGTCTTCCCTAGCCAGACTCACCCTGGCTCACCTAGGGAAAGACTTTTCCAACAACTCCTATAAACACACACACCCTAAAGTCTACCATATTTACACTCATGGAGCCTAGTCACTATTCCCAAAGGGACGTTCAATTTGTATGGTGGGAAAGTGAGCTAAACCTCCATTTTCTACAGATCGCCTGGTTTAGACCGCAACAAACTAGAAACAACTTATTTACAAATAGATGCTTGAAATGAACAAGAAACTAAGTTAATGGCACAAAAAGATTGTACACTACCAGCCCTACATCCTACGTACAAAACAGTAATACATTCAATCCATTAAAGCTCTTCTTGAAGCAAAAATCAAAAATTAACTCCAAAAACTGTCTTTTCTTCAATTTCACCAAAATCTCACTATAATGCCAATGCTTCTAACCTTGCTTTCAGGTTGAGGCACTCCTTATATAGGTTTTAAAAATATTTAGACTCCCTTGGTCGGTCATGTAAGACATTAAATGGCAAAGTTGTAAAACGCACTGTGTTTTCCAACTTTTACCAAGTTTCTAGAAAACTAAGTAAAAATGAGTTTTTAAATTCATTCTCCCTTTCCACTCCTTAACCTACTGATCACTATAGAATAAGAAATATTCATAAACCTCTAATTCAATCTAGATGGTCAAAATGACCTCATGGTAACATAAAAGACAACATTTCATCCTAGATCCTACTTGCCTAGTGAAACTACCTGTTGTTCCTTGGGTGCTCTTGCACCAGTTTCATTTGTGAACATAGCCTCTTCCTCTTCTAACCACGAGAACAAATCTTGGTCGGGTGCAATGTCTAACTCCTGCTCCAAGGACATCCCTTGCATTTGTGCTCTAAAACAAGCATTCACCATTTCAAATGATCCATACTTGTCTGCATTCAGGAGCATGCCCTTGCTTCTTTGTTCTGCCACCTTTTTCTGCATATTTCCCGTAGGGAAATTTCAGGGCATGGCTATCACTGCACAAGAAGCACCAAACATTTTCATCTTTTGCCAAATTTTTCTGGCCTGGAACTAGCTCTTTACTCAAGCTATCCTTGACTTTCTAGAATGGTATGGTGGTCAGAACTATCTAATTTTCTAACGACGTTTGTTGATCTCCTCCTGTGTAGGATCCTTGATATGAATTATGTCAATAAGACAGCTTCCCTGCACCATAGGCTTGAGTGGTCTACTTCAGAGGCATCACTTGTCATTTAGTAATGACCAACTCATTATTGAAAGTCTACATGAGATCCTTCATATTGATGATATCTACCCCCATCAAAGAAAAACCCGACACACTTGTTTTTGTAGGATGCACATTTGTAGACTATGAGGTGACCAACACTAATTGTGTGACTGGAGTGCTTGGAGTGGATTCTTCCTGATGACCATCAAAAATTTTTGTAAACATTGGCATCAATGGTCGAGGCAGAATTTTTGGCATCGATTAGATTGTTCTCTATGCGTACCACCACCTCGTATGCATCAAGAAAGATATCCCCTCCCGTAGAGGTTATCATGACTGTGATATCCCAGTTGAAAGCCTTTAGATAGAAAATGAATGCAATGGTGATCTGAGGTCGAGTAGTAATGGGGATCCTTTGCCAGGTCTTATGGTTCAACCTACTATTGAAGTCACTCATGGCTTCACTCAAATCCATCTTGATGGTAATTAGTTGTTGTAGCAATGAGGAGTGGTCTCCTTTCTCTAAGAACCATTTGAACAACACTCCCCAAGTTGGTCCCAGGAGATGATAGAACCTGAGGCCAAAGATTGATACCAATCTTGGGCCTTTCCCTTAAAAGAGGCAGCTAGTAGCCTTAATGTGATGTTCTCCTCTGATATGTTATGTACCCTACATACCTATGCTATATCTTGAAGGTGTTCAGAAGGGATTTTGAAATCTTCTCCAAAGAATATTGGAATAGCCTTGAGGGCATTAACAGGTATAGCAGGCCATACATCTAGTGGTTTGGGTGGTTGTAGTGGACTACCACTATCCCATGTTACAAAATTTCTAGGAGCAGGGGGAGGTACATGATCCATAAAGAGAAGATTCCTACGAATCAGATATATAGGTAATCTTATTTGGAAGTTTTAGCCTCTAGATGGAGTAGATAAAGCTCTAGATACTGGGCTCTTACTCCTTACTCTATTGCTCCTTACAAGTGGTACAGAACCTATAAGTCTTCTCCTTCTAGGGACTAAGGCAAGTAACTGAGAGTACTGGAAATGACCTCTTGAGGATGCTCTTGTTTGGACTTTGGGCATGAAACTTCCAATTTCCTTCCTTAGCCTGATTCAAGAAATATTTCTAACTTCTAATCAGGTGTTTGGAAAACTTCTTGTCCCACTGTGCCAGAAAAAAAAATTGTTGATCATCAAAGCTATCTCCTCTCCAATAGTCTTATGGGAAATTCAGCGAGTGGGGGACAAATTGCGTCTCACTAAATACCTCTGGGATTTTTATAGAAAGTTGGCTCTTCTTTGGGATTTGGAGATAAGGGGAGAAGGAAATGTAAACATAAAACATAAAAGGTGATGCACTAAATCTTTTACAACATTTCAAACCCAAATCATTCTTATGAGTGATATAAATAGACACAAAATGCCACAACCCTTCATTGTTGGAAAGAGAACGAACAAAAAAGGATAACTTCAAGCATAGTGCAAACTTTCAAATCTTTCCACAAGCAGTGTTCATTAAGGTCGGATCAAACATAAAGATTTCTAATGGGTAACAGAACAATATCTCAGAAATCACATGAACTCTTCCTCCTAATACAACATAGCACAACAAGATAACAACTTTCAAAAAAATAGAGAAGTCCAATGACATAGTCCAGTTTTCTTAAGCTACTATACCATACAAGAATAAAGCATAGAAATCCGCTACTTAAACTATCCAGATTTAGCTTGCAAGACACAGTGTTTCATTCAAAATGATAATATAAAGAAAGAAAGCTTGAAAAAGGCCATACATGCACAGTCTCAATAATTTCTCCTCAATAGTTTGTGCTTTTAAATATCAAATGAACTTTGAAATAGAGGTTGGATGCCAATTCGACAATATTTTAAACCTTAATAGATATAACATGCCAAAGTAAACTAGTTCTACAACTTTTGAAAATAATTCTAAAACCCTAAGAAAACTAAAGAAACATTTTCTTAACAAAGAAATTGTAACTTGGAATCCAACCCCCCATTGTGTCGTTGCCCTCCTTTTATTGCTGCAGGAAAAGAAACACACTACCTCAACACAAAAATCGATACTTCCAGGTGTTGATAGTCAATAGCACATGATCTGATCGTAAATCTTTGGTTAGGATGCAACGATCTTTTCTCATCAATTCTCAACTACTGCACATTAATTCCCTTTATATATTTAGAAAAGATAGAGGCCCATAATTGATAAAATCTTAAAAACAGTAGCCTAGCAAAAGTCCCAGTTGACCGATCACATCACTTCAAGGCACCATCTCAAAACTTCCATCCCCAAAACCAAGAAAAGGAAACAATCCAGCTAGCTCTGAAAAACTCCCCAATCACATCACTCTGTAGGAGGTGCAAACTAGCCATGACAAAGAGGTGGCATGTCAACAAGGCAAAAAATTTTGAGCTCATGAATATAGCTCCCAAGAAAATGTCTAACGAGTCAACACATGTCTCAAACTCTCTCCTGAGAGGAAGATGAAAGATGAAAGTTGTGCAGCCACCACGTGGCACATCGCGCATCTTTTCAATGATTCTACTTGAGCACAGGTGCACCTGAAACTGAAAACATTTATGCAAGCCAAAAATCATGAAAATGACTAAGGCGAAAACACTTCACAGATAGCAAAATATTTGTAGGGATAGAAAAATGTCATGAGGCATTTGATCTATTAAAAGGGAGTTAATTTTGGAGCCAAATTCAAAAGAGCCTAAACCCGAGGGTCAAACTGTAATCAACACCGATGCCTCAGGAGAATGGATAGGTGGTGTAATTGTGTAAGAGGGTGGTATGTCATCTAAGAGAATAAAAAATTTAAGATATAAGAGCTAGACTATTCCCACATGATCATGAACTAGCAAAAAGTGTTCATTCATTATGAATGTAGCAATATTAATTTCTTAGGAAACCCTTGAGTTAAAGTCAAGCCATCAAAATCATAGTACTTTTCAAACCAACTTCAGATAAATGCTCACCATAGAAAAGGGTTAGAGCTAAAATTAGACCATGATTTTAAAATCAATTACATCAAAGGCAAGGAAAAACCAAGATTTTGGATGTCATAAGTCAATGGAGGCAACCCCTCAATGATTTCTATAGGTCTAATGACTATAAAAAAATCAAGTGTTGCAAAAGTCCAGAGAGATGATTATTATGAGAAAGTCAACCAAGATCATAGGGGCAACCCCCAAGATCGAAGATATAATGGGTTTAATCTTGAGCTAGATAGGCTACTATTATTAAAAGGAAGAATGTATGTTTCAAACCTAGAAGAGTTAAGGAATATCGTGTGGAAAGAGGTTTACTCCACACCATATTTAGGAAAACCTGGTGTAGCAAAAACTTTTGGCTGATGTAAAGTAACTAAATCTCTAGAAGGAATGAAGAGAGACGCTGCAAGATATGTAGCAGAATGTATAGAATGCTAGAGGGTGGAAGTGGAACATTGTCAGCTGGCAAGATTTATACCCTCATGAGATCCCAGAATGGGAATGGCATACCATTACTATGGAATTTATGAAGGATCTTTCTATGTCTAGGAATATGCTTAATGCAGTATGGTAGTGGTGGGAAAACTCACCAAGGTAACCATCTCATTCTTGAGAATTTGATAGATGGAGCACCAGTCATAGCCTGTAAGTTTATGGAAAAGTATTCATATTTTATGATGTTCCTGAGAAGATTATCTTAGATAGGGATGATCATATGACTTAAAGGTTTGCCAAACCTTATTCACCTTACTTAGAATTTAGTTAGACCTAAGTTTAGAATATCCTCTAGAGATAGATGGTTGAATTAAAAAAGCAAACTAGGTATTAAAGAGAACCTATTGTGAGTGTATTACATGGGTTAACAATACTAGTGGAAGAATTATATCTAATTGTAGAAATTGCATATAATAATGCATATCATTTTGAAATTTAATAGATCCATTTGAAGCAATGTATGGAAGAAAGTGTCAAAATCCTATAAGTAGTGGAGGCTACAAAATAGGATTAACCTTGGTACATAAATGCTATCAAAAGTGGAAGAAATAGATCAATTTGATCAGGAAAACGGCTAGCAGGAGCTAATGATTGGAAAAAAAGCTATGCTGATGTTAAATGAATACCAAGACAATTCTTATAAGAGAAAGAATGCTCAAGTTATGTAGGTTCCACTTGTGTATTAGCAAGGTCACTCAATGCATTGTCTAGTGGGACCAGATTGTAAAGGACAAGTGCTATGAGATAAAATTATTATGAGATTAAACCAATTGTCCCATCTTTAGTTTGAATATGAAAACAAAAATTAGAAATTTGTATTTGATTTATTATGTGTAAAGATACTTTAGATCATCGAGGACGATGATTCTTAATGGGGGGAATATGTTACATCCCATCCCTGAATTACTATTTAATTTGCACGTTAACTTGAATGCAATGTGAATTTATTTGATTATGAAGATTGAAAAGTTGAATGTTTAGATGAAATATATGTAATACAATGGTTTTATATATTGAATGGAAATAATGATGTATATGTAATGAAATGGATGTAATATAAATAAAATGGCTAACTACATGTTTTGGTTGTCCAACTGGATACACGGGATTGGATTTCATGCCTCTGGTGGATGAGGGGGAGTATCACCTAAGAGAAGGAAATGGAGAAAAGTCGAAGAGTAAAGACATCTGAGTTCATTGAATTTTTTTTAGGTTGGGTTTGGATGTTGTAATTGAGTAAGTTGTTCTTAAGTAATGTCTTTCAGTTACATGAACCTAAGTCAAGTCAAGTTGGTTTCCTTATAGAAGGTTTTAGGGTTATTGGTGTTCCTATTAATGTAATGAATATATAAAGTTGATATTATCATCAAAGTGGATTTAGAATTGATATTATATTATTGGTATTCAACTAAGGAAATGATAGTGTGTATATCTTGGTATGTGTGCATGCAAATTATGGTTATATGCTTCAATATTTTAAATACAAATATATATATATACACACGGTATGCATAGATACGTACACGCATATATATTTACGCGGAGAGGCATACCACTACAATCAAAAAAAAATTGTATACATAAAAACTAGACATTAATTCTAGGACGAAATGGAAATCTGATCGTTGATTAAAATAGTTAACATTTTTTGCATGTATAGGGTTGTTGAGATAAAGGCATAATAAATACCATTCGGGACGTGAAACGCTATTGCGAAAGTCAGGGAGTTTCAATAAATATCAAAAGGTCAGTTTTGATCACCGTTATAGACCGGTCCAACTTTTCTATAAATATATTTAAATTCACTAATGAATATGCATATTAACTATTGTTGTATGCAAATCATAGCGTTCTGTAGCGAAATATGGTATTTCCATAATTCATTAACTTCCTTATTTTATTTCACCTGCATTCTGCATATCTATCGAAATATCTTGTCTTAGTTGCTTGTGTTCCTGTTGGAGGTTGTATTAGTTGATTGTTTCTTGATATTTTAATAAGTAATGTATCACTCTATATTAGATAAACTGTACTACTATATTATTTGACATTAAAATTGGGAAAATTGATTCTTGTCAGAATGATCGACTCCACCAAGTTCTTGACTATGTGAGCACTGTACATGATCTTTGTGTTGTCCTCGGGATATATTTCTTTAGCATTGTTATGGAAGTTGATCCTACCTTAAGTGATTTAGTGAGTATTTGGTCATAAAGTATCAACAACAACACTTTGTCCAAGCTAGCTAATACGGTGCAGTCTTTAAATGAGAAAAAGAAACAGAGGCTACAAAAGGTAATAAATGTTACATTTAAGACAATTTTTTTTTTTTTTTTATGGATGGCCTATTTACTATGAATCTAGATTAGATATGAAATGTGAATGGATAAATATGATCATTGTTGTTGGTCTAGATCAAGTTTCCAGTGGTAGAATTTGTATAGACGCAAACCAGTTATAGGATTTAGATAACACATTTAACTAAGGTTTTTGACTATGTAAGGCCCAACTGTGTTTCAACCTATGTCAAACTCTGTCAGAGCATTTCATGCAAGAATTTTGGCTAAGGGTTATCATGGGAAAAGGCTAAGTGCAAGTCCTATCAATTTCAAGCTTCCAGTGATAGAATTTATACAGCCGCAAACCAGTTATAGGATTTAGATAACACAAACTAAGGTTTTTGACTATGTAAGGCCCAATTGTGTTGCAGCCTATGTCAAACTTTGTCATAGCATTTTATGCAAGCATTTTGGCTAAGGGTTATCAGAGGAAAAGGCTAAGTCTAAGTCCTATCAATTTTTCCTCAATCATAATATCTAAACCAAATGACACCCCACAAGAAAAATTTACAAACTAAAAATTATATTTATATTCTATAAATTCAATGGGGTCTAGCCAGATTCTATACATCCCCAAAGCACAAGAAAATTTACGAATTAGAATGGTTGAGGGTGATCATTTTAAAAGAGAATTTTATTTAGTATTTTGGATCAACTTTTTCTACTCAAGCATGGCCTTATGCCCAAATTATACTTAAAGTTTACAGTAATTTAAATAGGTGACAAAGTAGTCAATCATGAATTTCAGTATGTGAATAGTCTTGGTGTGAATGTTTCTTCTTGGCATATTTCTTCTGGTTCAATAATGCCTAGAATTTGGCATTATATTGTGCACTTTGGAAGAAATTGAGCTCCCTCTTTTTTTAGGTTCAATTTGTATCGTAATTTTGATGGTCTGCATAGTCCAACTATAAATAGGTAGTCATTAATTTTTCTTTTTGAACCTTTGAAATTCTTATTCCACATTGTTAGCAATGTTTCTAGTTATCTTGTCCTTACCATGAATTTTCTTTTGCACTCACTTAAGTGAATTATTAAATCCATCCTTGGAATTTCTAGAAGTAGCATTTATTTTTCAAGAGGTGTTTTCATTTATTTTGTATATTATAAATTATTTGAAATAATAATGTTTACTAAATAAGGCATAATATGGAATCAACTGCTGCCCTTATACCACAATTTAGTTTCACTACCCTTGCTTTTAACATATTTGGTATGCTTCTTCAGCCATATGGAGTGGTGAAGTGCTACCTCCCCAATTGGAATGTTGCCTTCTTTTTGGAGACAATTTTTCACTCTTCTTTAAATCTATTTTCCAAGTCTTTACCTTTTACTGGAATGTTTTCCTTTCTTTGTATTTGTTGGGTACCTCACGTATCTAGGAGTTAACTTTGATGTCACTATGTGATATCTTCTATACATTAAACACTATGATGAGGAAGACACTTAGATATCTTCAATAGGGTAACTCATATACATATTCACACCAGATATTGCACATATCAGCCACCATGAGAACATGTAATACATTTCAAGTTTCAACAATGATAGCCAATATCTCAAAAGAGTATGATTTATGATGAACATAATTACAGTAGGGAATACAGTAGTCCAAAACAACATTTGATTTCCAGTCAAAATGGTTAAAGTGGTCAGAAGAGCTGTAAGTTCTTTGTCAAAGTACAACATTCAAACAATGTTCAATGGTCAACTTGCTTCTTGCTAAAACCACACCTACCATAACGTGCTTTGAAACATGGACATAATATAAGTGCATCATAACATATAATCTTCTATTACAGATCTTACCTCTGCCTTTCCTTCATTAATTTATTTGTAGAATTTGTTTGCATCTTATCTTCGATAATAAGGCCATTATCTATAAGTCCATGTTTGAAGTCAAATCATGCAATATTCATTCCAATAGAATAGGGAAGGAAAAGTGCAGACTTAAATAATACACAATAGATAGTGCACTTCTTAGTGCAATTTTCCCATCTCAATTTTGACTTGCCTGTTCACAATAGCCATTAGTAAAATATTACTTGAGATGACTGGTATCTCTTATAGTACCTAGTGAAAACTCTTTAACTTAGTAGCTTTCTTCATTTGTAGACCTATCTTTTCAATGGTATATGCCCTCCTTTATCTGTTTCTCTATAGTATAGCCTTTTAATGCAATACTAAAGAGTCCTAATGAGTCATGACAGCCATCTTCTAGAAAACTGGTAAAGAAGATGCCATCAAGATTTCTTTTTGTAACAAAAACCATTATTAGCCGATAGGCTATATATTGAATGAGCTTTCACCTGAAACAAGTCTCACGCCGGAAAACAGGCTGTCGCAAAACAGTTTTTGGGTCATTGTTTACAGTTTGGTGGTGGTTGTGGCCAACGAGTTAGACATTCGTTCTTCTTGCCTCAAAACAAAATCTGATTCACATTTAATTAGCCGATAGGCTATGTCTGTTGTGGGAACCGGAATTAACGCCTGAGAAAAATCCTGCCTAGAAAATAAATTCAGTCACCCGGAATCATACTTGCATTAAATTTGAGATCCAACTGAATCAAATCAAGGATTCCAGCTAATCTGAGATTAGATTGGATTTCTAAAAAACTCAAATTGGGTTTAAATTCTATAAATTCTCAGATCGGATTGAAAAGATTGTCTGCAGTTCGTGAATCTAAGAGCCGTGAAAGCCCGATTTTTACAGATCTACTCTTTCTTTATTGTGAATAGATTGAAGCAGCAGCTGCAGGAAGATTGGTTTTCCATTGTCTAATTTTTATAAAAATTCTACTTTGGTAGGGTTTTGTAATATATTTCCTACAAACTCCGTTCATTTTTCAATCCCTCTTTTGTTCATGATTTTTCAAGCTTGCTTGAGAAATTTCAAGTTCATTTGGTGAAGATGAAAAATGAAATGGGTTATTTTTGGTGAAGATGAAAAATGAAGTGGGTTATTTTTTCTTACTCTCTGGAACAATTTCCATGTAACAGGAGTCATCAACACTGAAGTATATTCCTATTGTACATCAAATGCAGAGTTAGACACAGATAAATTAAATGAATGTATATCTTCCCAGATCTTGTGCTAGAAACTGAAACATCTTGCTGCAACTCAATCTCAGCTTGTTTTCGCATTTTACTAAAAAATAAAAGAATGTTTTAGTGGGGATTGATCTGGTAGACATGTAGATCAAATGTGGAAGCATAAAGAAAACCTGTGAGGTGTTCGATAGCATGCTTGAATGAGAAACATGGCTTGACAGAAACCCATCTGCTAATGTCAGATTCATCGAGAAATGCATCAGATTCTTTCTTCACCTAATCCTGATTCTTCCCGTAACAGACAAGAACAAAAAGATACTCTATATAATAGAAAATTGATTCCAATGAGCTGCTCATAAAAAATTAAAGCAATACCCATCCCGTAAGGGGAGTTCTTTCTTTTCACGAGAAAGTAAAGATGCATGCCACTCAATATCTTTCCCATTTTTATCTTCAATTGATTCAAACAAATGCTAAAATGCTCTTACCACAGGTAATGTAAAGCCTAAAATAACATATACAAGGCACGCGAACTGCTTGACATAATGCTTTCTCTTTTTGGACTGCAATGATTGCAGAGTTGTGCACTGCAAAACACCCAGATAATTAATATATGTAAAAGATCAAAACAATGAACTTACAAACCATAGGCAAACAAATTACCTGAATATGTTTGTTGCATAGACTGTAAGTAGGGATATTGACAGAGATATGGCTCAGCTTTGTATTGTTTATATGGCTGCAAATGAGCATATTAATCTGCTGATTGGAAAGGCCTCAGGTATTTTGGAACAAAATCAATTGACAGCCATAAAATCAAATGCTCCAACATTTGCCAGCATTATCCCAGTCTGTGCATACTACATGTTACATGGCTTGCACGTAATATGGCATGTGTTCTATTTCCACTGTTTTGACGTGGAAGGCAATGCAAAACTCTAGTGTAGCACCTTCCAAAAGCCACACAAACCCATATTAAAATGTGTTGTTTTATGGTCTGAAATCAATTCTTTATTATGAGTATTCAGAAAACTTTAAAAATACTGTGATCAACTTACGAAAACAATATACCCAATCTGCAAGGCCTCAACCTCTTTGGGGTACATTTCCATGTACTTCAATACTGTGTTGGATTGCGCGCCAGCATTATTTCATCCAACCAGGTCAACCAAATTCATTTCAGCCTTATTGAAAATATAGCCTCTTTGTTACTATGAATTCTTCACTCTAGATTTTTATAATAATCAGCTTATGCAAACACTCCAAAATTCCCACACAAAAATCCCTCTTAATATTAAATTTTCATAATAAACAGTTACAATTTTAACAACTTCCGTATAATAAACATTATCGATGAAATCGAATTAAGGAAATTTGCAATTTTGTTTGGCTGCAAAATTAAACTTTAATCACTTGTATAAAATCTGAAAGTTCTCCATTAAAACAGAAGTATAAGAGGAAAATTTTGCAGGTTTAGAAGATATTAAAGACCGGTCAAATTTAAATTTGGCTGCAATATTAAACTTTAATCACTTGTATAAAATTTGAAAGTTCTCCATTAAAACAAAAGTATAAGAAGAAAATTTTGCAGGAACTGGTCAAATTTATCTGCCTTCATCTTTTGAAAGTACAATGGAATTCACCATAGACATGCACCTGTCACTCATGCTGGCTATTTTATAAATAAATTTGTGATATGATGATATGCCTTTTAGCATTCTCTAGATCAGTTTGATCTTAGGAATTGCCAAACTACGTAATTTGAATATATGTCTCACATTTTCTTTACGCTGTGTATCATTAAAGTTGCTATTATCATTTTCATTGTCTATCTTCTATGTTTTTCTTCCTTCCATGTCTTATATCTCTTCAATAGTTACCTTATATGGAGTATCGTGCTTGAAATTGTCATCAATGTATATATGCATGCCTTTCTAAATACATTTAGTCCTTTTAGTGCTGTTAGAATGTCTTTGTAGAACATTTTCAGGTTTAGCTTATATTATATGACAATTTTGGTTTATTTTCTCTATTCTTTTAATTATGTCTTTTTTTTTCACAGTTATAGAGAAAAAGTCGATAAATCTATACAATAGAAATTTTTTAATCTGTCTTTTTTTTCACAATTGTAAAGAAAAAGAAGTCGATAAATTTGTACAATGGAATTTTTTTAATTTATGTCTTTTTTTTCACAGTTTTAGAGAAAAACAAGTTGATTTACTAAGTGAAGTCTATGAACTTGGACTCATTAATCTATGATATTAATTCTATTAAATTCACTTCAAGACTTTGAAAAATAATCGGTGTGATGACACAAGGAACAACCCATGAGTTAGAAAAAAAGAGATGAATCTTATGGATGCTAACCGTAAGGAATGGCTTGTTTGATTCCTATGGAATGGTTGTAAGGCTGGCCTAAGTAAAGGACTGCCACCTGATGTCTATTTTGGTTGGGCTCTTGGGCGTCCTCTTTATTGATTGACGTAACCTCATTTTGGGATTTTTAATTCTTGTTTAGTAGCTTTAGAGATCAAATTCTAATTGTTGTTATCATGTAATATGTGATTGAAATGCCATTGTTCAAATACAGGCTTTTATACACTAAAGCAATGGTTGTAGGGAGATTGGTTTTGGTTCTTCTAATTTGAAACAAAATTTTGCTGTGATAGGGCTTCTTCAAATTTTCTTGCAAACTCTACCCATTTTTCCTCATCGCCATCATTGACAGACAACACAATTCGCCATGGTCTTGGTGTTATTTTTCAAATATATATGTCGCCCAAATGACGATGGCTAAGGAGAGGGAAACATAGTGTTCTTATATTTTTCTATCGGCGTAACCATTGCACCCCTTCTGGTGCAAGTGCTAGTATATTTAAATCAAACAAATGGCCAACATGTTTTGATAGGTCTGGACACAAATTCCACATGTGGGAGTAGCATGTCTAGAATGTCCCATTGTAAATCCACCCATCTATGGGCAGGGGAATTCCTATTTTTCTTGTATATTATTTTAATTAACAATCCATTGGTTAATTGCATCTGCAGTAGGTAAAAATTAGCTAAAAAGGTTGCACATTCAATTATACAGATCTGCTTTGCTTAGAGACATTTGCAAAGTCATAATTGCATGCATTTGTAAAGATGTAAATTCTCTGTTTCTTGAGAAAAGGCACTTGTTACCTTCTTTTAGCTTTTACATGACAACATTTTCCCAGTAACACTATTTCTTGAGTGGCATAGCTTCTTTTAGTTATTTTTCAAAAAAAATACTCTTTGTTCTTTAGCTAATTATGTTACCTCGTTTTCTTTAAATTTTTGAATAATAATTTCATTTGGTTTTTCTTTAGATAATGGAAAATATTGAAGGTCACCAAAATGAAACGAGAAATTCAGTGACAAGTCCAATAGTAATTTCAGATGATGACTCTATCGGTTCAAATGTGTACATTGAAACACCAATTGGAAAATTAATTAAATCAATTTCTGAACATTCACAAAAGATTATCCAAGAGATCGAAGAAGCAACATACTTTACTGTGGAAGAAGAAGAAGTACAACAAATGGAAGATATTGCAAAAGAATTTCATAAAACATGTAGGAAAGTAAAAAGGTTTATGCTCTGGTTTAAAGGAAATCTACTATGACGAACAGTACAAGCAAGACTCATCCAAGATCTTTATTGAACAGTTTTTACTTTTTCTAAACGATGTATATCCTTAATTTTGTTAATAACTCATATGTACATAATTTGTAGAATAACAATGTAAATCCTTCATCAAATACCAGCAAACAATCTTCATTATACATTAATTCTTATACATATTACATGTACATACTTTGAAAAATAACATTGTATTGTATTTATCAGATATCTGTAATGATATCTTTTTTGTACAAATAATGTAATGATATCTTCTTTGTACAAATAAACTAAAAAATAATATGATTGTATTTTTTTTTTTGTAAAAATGCAGTTCATGAATTTATGCCTGTGTGGACGATGTGTTAACTTTTTGAGACTTTGTACAATTTTTGCATGTTTTCATAATTTGCAATACTGTTTGTGGACGTTGTGTTAACTTTTTGAATCTTTGTACAAATATTGTCAATGAGTTATATTATTTGCATATCAGTTGGGGATAGAAATATATCAAACCTTTCAGCTATTAAGTCTTTACCATTGTACCAGTTGGTCTAATTAAGCATGAACTTGGTCCTCTTCCCAACAGTGACATGTGTTGTAGAACAATACAGGGTCAAAAACAGAATTTAGCAATAGTAGGCCAATTAATTCGCATACCACAATATCATAGGTACGTTTCAGAGTTCAGCCCTATATGTGTGTTCGATGCAATGTTATTTGTATTTGAATAGGTAGTTGAATAGAAAGTCCTATTTTCTCTCGTCACACATTTGCTTTTCTCTTCTCTATAAATCTTAATTTGGCTAGGGTTATATCTGATAGATTACTTCAGAATAAGGAATCTCTTCGACTCTGTTTTGTTCTAAATATGGCAATATGTTGTAAATGGGTAGAAAATCTTATAACCACTTTATACAGCTTGGAAACTATAACTGTCAAGCACATGTACTTATACATATGTAGCATTCATTGAAACAAGCATCTGCTCATCCAGGTTGATCTATATAAAATATTATTTTCAAGTTTTTAGCCTTGCATCCCGCAGACAATGATTAAATTTGTAGTTGGTGCATTCTGTTAGACAAAATCTTGCTAAAGCTACCAGATTTTTCAAAATACACAAAAATTGTAGAAATATTAAAATATGCAAAATCCTTTCCTAATTTTGGACCTGCTTTAACTAACGACATGATACCTACATCAGTCCTTATTTCCTAAGTTTCATTGTAATTGATAGTAGCTGTTAAAAGCATAGGAGATATTAGCCGGTACTCCAATTTTATTGCATGAACCTCTAGAAGAAAGAGCACTGCAATCAACCTCCAGATCCTTTCATCCTTGTCCCAAATCAACCTTATATTTGACCTGACCATCAAAAGTGAATATGCCCCAGTGCCTTTCAAAATTTCCAGCTACAATGCTCTTTTGGTCCTCATCTAGCAGACTATAAATATAGGTTTCTACAGGGGGGTTTCCTGATCTAAGTGGGGTACCCTTGTTGCATTGGATATAGTCTATCAGCCCTTTGTTGAATCTTTTCGCATTGCTAATAGTTGCATTGGCTGCTCCTTCAGTTGGCCATCCAATACCCCCAATGATGATTGCCATTTGGCCAAAGCCAATTTGTTTCAAGGTTGTCTGAAGTCAATCAAGGATTCTTTCAAAGTCATTGTGGTAAACTCTCCACCCATCAATAAATGGATGAGTACTGTTCTCAAAAAAGGGATGATATATTGAAGAACTCTTATTCTGATGAACATCTAAGAAAGAATAAATATTGACCACAAAGGAAGACCCATTCCTATTGAGGAACGAAACAAGTCGATGTATAGTCTTATTCAAATCAGGCGTGAAGATTCGTTTTGACAGCATCTTAGACTGGTAGGCATCAGCATTGCAGGGAACCATGACTTTTACTTGACTTGCAAGATTTTCCTTTTCCAAGGCTTGTTGTATGTTCACCACTGCAGGGAGCACAAATGCCTGAAACTGTCCTTTGTAACTAGCAAGAAAAGGTTCATTTCCCACAGCTATATACCTGTATCAGAAACAACTTCATTTTTTGTTAATAATAATAATAGAAGGAAATCACGTATGAAAAATTGACTATTATTAGCTCCATGATTTCAAATAAACAAATTGCACAGATTTTTCATATACGTTTTCTCCATTTGACCGATATGAAGACAATCTAGAATTGTTTCCAAGTTTCGATTGCAGAGCATAAACATTCCTTCTATTATCTAGTACCTCCTATAAATGTAGCATGTGTTTCCAATAGGCAGAGCAAAAAAAAAATGATAAATCATTTTTTTTAAATGATATAAGGCTTTTAAACTCGAAGCAATCAGCAACCATAACGCACACACTAACATGGAAAGAATGCCCTTATTGCAACTCTGATTTTTGCACACAGCCTAAGTCATTTTAGGAACCAAACAACCCCAAACCATTGAATTATAATTGTAACATGATAAGTTAACCTGACAAATAGTTCAAATAATATGTTTATATCACACACCATGAACAGGCGCTGGAAAAGAAAAGAAACTGCTATAAGTTCAAACGCTTATGGAGAGCAGTATGATGCCAGATGATGGTGCTAGGAAACTTCCACGATTTTCTTCATGATCCAGCCTCGGGTTCCAGATCTTTATTGGCGTTTCATCCCTCTGACGCCCCCTTTTATTCACTGTATTATGTGACTTGAGGCAAAACATTAAACATTATCTTATTTTGTTTGTAGGTGGAAAGAGATGATGTTTAACAATTTTTAGTTCATTTGATTTCTCTGTTTATGTAAACAAACCATTTTTCTTTGATGGATGTCCATACCCTATTCCAAAGCTCCTATTTTGGATAACTTTGATGGCGTAAACATGTTTCAATAGTTGTGACAGTAGTTGTTTATAGAATGCCAAATAATGAATTACAAAAATCATATTGTACATGATATGATTAGTTAAATTTGAAATCTTCTTTTTGTACAATGACTTCTTTTGGTGTTTATATTTTATATTTTGCTTTATATTTCAATGTTGCTTGCAGACCTCTAATTCTTTAATATTTTCAATTCTGTTTGCAGCTACCAATCCAAAGACAGACAAACAATCAGACGCAAGTTGACTCTGATAGTTCAAAAAGGTATTTATCATTTCATTTTTTCATATTAATTTAATTGCATAAAACATGATTTGATTAGTTATATTTAAAATCTTCAATACACATATCAAATTACTTGTTTTAATTTTTCCAAGATATTTTCACTATAAACATTTTTAATTCAAATTACTCATTGATATTTGATTTCTGTTTAGATATATAAAAATAATATATTTCTTTAAATTTAATATATATATATATATATTATGAAATTAATTAACACATGATATATATATTTACTATTTATATATGAATTTAGAAAATAATAATAGATACTTTATTATAATAATGCATTAATTATAAGTCTTTATGTATTCACTTGTTTGTAGAATACAATGAACAAAACAATACCTTTAATGTACTCTATTTATAACAATTTTCCATAAATTATAGTTATGTAGGGATGGAAACTTCAAACAATACATCTGATCAAAAAACTACTTCAGAAAATCAAGCTCCTAAAAGAATCATTCCTATTAAAGCTTTGAATCCTTACCAAAGTAGATGGACAATAAAAGCTAGAGTGACTATGAAACAACAACTTCACCACTTCAAAAATGCAAATGGAGAAGGAAAAGTTTTTTCCTTCGATCTGCTTGATTCTAATGGAGGTGAAATAAGAGTAACATGTTTCAAAGAAATTGCAAAGCAATTCTATTTTACTATAGAAAGTGGGAAAGTCTTCACAATATCAAATGGGACTTTAAAATCTGCAAATAAAAAATTCAACAATATAAACAACGAGTGGGAAATACTGTTGCAAAGTAATTCCACTATTCATTTATGTATTGAGGAGGATACATTGATACCCAAGCCCTATTTCAATTTCACATCAATAAATGAACTAAAGGACATGCAATGCAATTCAACGGTTTATATCATTGGAATTATTTTATCAATCAATCCATGTTATGCAATATTAAGAAAGAATGGCAGTCAAACTCATAAACAAACAATTCAACTTACTGACAAGTCAAACAGCAAACTTGACTTGACCATGTGGGTGATTTTTGCAACAAGGAAGGTCAATAAATTCAATAGTTATGTGATTCAAGAATTTTACCAACTCTCATTGTAAAGGCCACAAGAATTAGTGACTATGGTGGAAAGTCTTTGGGCACAATCAGCACAACCTAGCTTCTAATAAATCCAAATCTTCCAGAGTCAAAACAGTTAAAATCTTGGTTTAATACAAAAGGAAAGAACTTCACTTCTACATCTATTACAAAGGAGAATTCATTTGTTAGACAACCTTTAATGCAAAAAATAGTGGAAGAAATAAAAGCTCAACAACTTTCTATATGTGATACAACTACATGGATGTTACTTAAAGCTACATTGTCTTTCATCAAGTATGATAATTTCTATTACATTGCTTGCCCCTTGGAGACTGAAGGTAAGATATGCATAAAAAAAGGTTCAGAAAAATGGAAATGATAATTGGTATTGTCAAAAATGTGATAAGAGTTTCAGTAATTGTGATTATAGACATCTCCTTCAATTCCAATTGCAAGATCATACAGGTTCAACTTGGGTTACAACTTTGAAAAAGTAGGAGAAAAAATCATGGGTGTAACAGCAAAGGAAAATTATTTACATTGAAACACAAAGATTGAAAGATGATTTGAAGTTTGCAAACATTATCCACAAAGTACTCTTCAAGAAATGTATATTCATACTCTAAGTGAAAAAAGAGACTTACAATAATGAAGAAAGGTTAAAGTGTACAATCATAAAAATAAAGAACTTCAATTATTCATCTGAAAGCAAAGTTCTATTAGATTCAATTGCTTAAGTTTTGGGCTTTCATATTTAGACCAAAAAAACTTGTAAACATTTGTGTATTTGAAACACACCCATGTATAGTGTTTTGAAGCATGTTAATACTCATGTATACATACTTTGTAAGACACTAATGTATTGTCAATAAAATATCTCTTAAGATATCTTCTTTGTACATTACTTTTCATATATATATATGTATATAATTGTATACTCTTTGTGAACATTTTCAACGTACATTTATTATAGATCTAATATAAATTGTCATAGTTATATACTCTTTTGCAAATGGTTGTTATACATATTCTTTCAGATACATTCAATGTTAATTAAAATCTTCATATTAATTTTGTTTTCTTTCCTTTTAGACCATGGACAATATCGATGCTAAAGAAAACCGATCATACAACTCTGTAACAAGTCCAATAATAGTCCCTGATGACTCTTTCCACTCAAATGTCAACATCAAAACACCGATCCAAAAATTAATCAAATCAATCTTTGAACATTCTCAGAATATTATCAATGAAATTGAAGAAGCAACTTACCAAATTGTCATTGTTGAAGAAGAAGAAATACACAAAATCGAAGATGTTAAAAAAATAGTCAATCATACGTCTTCTAAAGTTGTAGGATTTACTCGATTTATAAAAGAACTATACTATGATGAAAATAATGGACAAGGATTATCACACAAAATTATTGAATAGTTTAAACTATTTTTCAACAATAACTAATGTATTTCAACAACATCCATGTATAGTGTTTTCATGCATGTTAATAACTCCTATGCACATACTTTGTAAAACACCAATGTATATTCAATCATATATCTCTTAAGATATCTTCTCTATACATTATTTCTCATATACATGTATATAATTGTATATAATTGTATTTAATTCTATAGTTATGTTTTTTGTACATGTCAAGTTTGTTAAGATTTGAAAAGGATCATAGTTCACTGAATTTTAATAATGGTTTCCATCCACTTTGTGGATGTATCTACAATTTAATTTTTAAGCATTCTTTTCAATGTACTCATGCTTTTTATTTCATAACTCTAATTTATTTACGATAGAAACTAATCAATATTACAAATAATGATTTACACTGATACATTTTATGAATGCATTTCATAATGCATAATATATATTTTCCATTTCATACTCATTAAATTTATAGGATTTACTTTTGTATTTTAGATATGGTGCATCCAAAGAAACAACTCCAATCTGAAGAATAAAGGAAACAGTATAAAAAAGAATAGTAGAGAAAATATAGAAAACAATAATGGCAGAAAACAACTGATGCTGAAAGAAATGAACAAAGGATAAAAAGGAATGAAGCAAATAGAATAAGATACGCTAGGAAAAAATCACAATTAAATCTACAACATTCACAATCGGAAAATATAGGGAAAGAAAATATAAACATGGATAGATTTGAACAAGAAAATGATTCCCAATGTGCTTCAAATTCAAATGTTCCAACAACAATTAATCCAAATGGGTTGCTTGCAATTGACTTCAAACAAATGAAAATGGTATTCCACAAGCATTTAGATGCATACAAATCCCCATCAATTTGTCATACTTGTGAAGAATGTTACATCGGGATTAAAATATCTAAAACTGTAGAGGGCCCTATTTGCAATAGATGCAAACAAGAGAGAGGTGTGAATAAATTTTCAGCTACAAATAATATGAATCCAAGAGAACAACCACAAGAATTATCAAAACTCACACAAGTAGAAGAAATTGTAATAGCTCGCGTAATCCCTATACTACAAGTTACACATACAAGAGGTGGTCAGTATAAATATAGAGGACACTCTATAAGCTTTCCACAAAATATTGAACACAGCAAAAAAATTGACCCATTGTATTTCAGATTTTCCAATCATAATAGTTCAAAGGAAAGATCAATTTGGCACAAATTATCATTTCACAGTGAACAGAGATCATGTTTATAAAGCATTGCAATACAAAATAATGCATGACAAATTTAACTCTGATGTCACAATTGATCCAAATGCTCTACACAATTTATCTTCTAACTCTAATGAAAATATTTTTCATCAACTTCAAACTGTGCATATTGAATTAGATGCAGAATCAAATGAAACATTGATTCTTGGACAAATGATGGATATTGATGAAGGTGATAGCATTGATCACACTACATCACTGGCTTCTTAGACACCTAATGAACAAACGGAAATGGAGTTGATTCGTGCATGGGTTAACAACCCAAATACAAATCCAACATCATTTATTGACAGGAAAATAATCAGTGCATCTCCAATAAATGAATATGTCACACCAGGATTACTTGATATGGCATTTCCAACTTTGTTTCCGAATGGTATATGTGATTGGTTAGAGCCACGAATAAGACAAATACATCTTCATGAATATGTAAAGCACCTATTTCGATACAAAGGTGGACGCTTTGCAAAACATCCACGATTCTGATATTATATGACAAATATGATAATGAGGCATCAAGCACAAACATCTACTGTAATTTTTGTGAAAAGAAACATCCATGATATTCCAATCACTATACAAGAGTTATGTGATCATATGAGAACTATGCCAACATCACATCTTGTAGATAGAGTGATGCGATATGGAACTGTTAGGAATTGCAAGTAGAAAATATCAATTAAATGTGAATAAAGATTAAACAGAGGAATGAAAAAAATAGAAATAATAATAGTGAGAGACAATTTTTAACGTGGTTCACCCAAACTTGGGCTACATCCACCAATAGAGAGTCTAATATTATTATCTAGCAAATCAAACCAATTACAACCAGTAATCCCTACAACTCAATATCGCTACAAATGCTACAAATACAATATCAACAGAAACCTTAACCTTTATCCTTTTTATCAAGACTGATGTTGGTTACAAAATAGGGTTTTTTCATGTCGGCCAATAGAAAAAATAACACTCAATGCCTTTATAAAATAATAAAAAATTGTGAGAGGTTTCGAGGGCACTGCCCCTGAGCACTCATGGGGGCATTGTCCCTTGACCCTGCCTTGTATCGCGACAGGGAGCACACTAGAGGCATTGCCCCTTAACCCCATCTTGGGGGTGCCACCCCTAAACGCCCATTAAATAATTTGGGGGGAAGCCATGCCAATAAAAATGGGGAAAATTTAACCTCTAAGTCTGATTAGGCTCCATATAACAACAATCTCCCACTTGGAGATTGATCAGACTCCACCCCATATCATCTCCCACTTGGAGATTGATCAAACTCCACCCCATATCATCTCCCACTTGGAGACTGATCATTATGTCGTTGACCCTGTAGCTCCCACTAGAAATAAGCACCCTGGACCCTGTTGATCTGATTTTATTGTTTTCAGTCTTGAAGACCAACTGAAGCTAAAGAGGAGCTCAACTTCTCCCTTGGCACTACCTTTGTAAACATATATGTTGGATTATCATCTATAAGTACATTTTCCAGCCTTACCTGTCCATCATCCAACTCCAACCAAATGAAGTGATACCTCAATTGTATGTGTTTAGTCTTTGAATGCAAGGCAGAATTCTTTGCAAGATGTATGGCACTCTGGCTATCCGTAAACAAATTGTTGGTCTATTGTTTGCCCAATTCTTCCATTAAAGATTGCAGCCATATCATCTTCTTGCTTGCCTCTATTGCAGCTACATACTCTATCTCTGTGGTCGATAAAGCAACCACTTTTTGCAACCTGGAGATCCAACTCACCATTGTCCCCCCTACAATAAAGACATAACATGTAGTACTCTTCCTAGTATCAATATCCCTTTCCAAACCTGAGTCTACATAATCTACTAAATTGATATTAGAGTCGGGCATGTGCAGGATCATCAAGGAAAAAACATGCCCTTAAGTGGCAAAAAATTCATAAAAATCAGAGTTAGGCAACTTGATGTAAAAATTTGAATAAGTTATCTATATTATTTCAAAATAATGTAAGAATAGAATTTGTAGCAAATTAAATGTAGTTTCTAAACTACTAATTTTTTTATTTTTTTTAAAACTATTTGGTGAAATTTTGAAATTTCAATGCAATAGTACTTAAATTTCAGGGAAAAAATAAGAAGTATATGTTTGTCTGACCACCCTAACCACAATAAAATAATAATATTTTTTATAATATTTTAGATATAAGTAAAGGACTCATGTCCCAATGTGATGCATATTTTTTTATATTTTTTTCCAAGTAAATAATTAATTATTAATTTTTTTATTACAACTTTTAAAAAATTTAAAAAGTCATGCATCTAACCACCTTAACTTGGTCAAAACTTCATGAAATTCATTTCTTTTTTTTCTAATCCTATAGTATATGAAGCATAGAATGTGATGCATATTTCGGATTCAAAAAATGTGATATCGTTTGAAAGCTATAGATGTTTTTCAATCAGCCTATCAATTAGGACTTTAGTTGTAATTCAAATAGAAAATAAATAATAATTATTTATTAAATTTAAAGTAAAGAATAATTTATATTGGTGGAAATTTGATAATCTCCTTTAAAAACCCTTTTCATTTCATCAATTTTGGGTAAACCGATCATACACCACTTTTTGGCTCATCATGATCCTGCACACACCCAACCCCCAAAACATAAATGTTTATTGGATGTACCTCTCAAATACCTGAGATCCCATTTTACTGCATTCTAATGCTCCAATCTAGGATTATGCATATACCTACTTACAACTCCAATAGCATGTGCAATATCTAGTCCCATGCATACCATGGTGTGCATTAAACTTCCTATAGTTGAAGCATATGGTACCTTAGACATTTTTTCTTCCTCCTCTGGTGTCTTTGGACACATCTCCTTAGTCAATTTCAAATGACTAGGCAAAGGTGTGCTGACATCTTTTGCATTCTCCATGTGGAATCTCTGCAACACCTTTTCAACATAACCAACTTGAGCTAGAGTCAATTTTTTGTTCTTCATATCTCTGCAAATTCTCATACCAAGGATTTGTTTTGTTGCCCCCAAATCCTTCATAGCAAATGATTTTGCTAACTGTTATTTTAACTCACTTATGTGATCCATATTAGACCCTGCTACAAGCATGTCATCAACATATAAACATAAAATAATGTATATGTCATTATCCAACCTCTTAAAATAAACATGTGTAATGGTCAGAATTACAACTGTTGTAGCCTTGCTCAGCCATAAAACTATCAAATTTCAAGTACCATTGTTGAAGTACTTGTTTCAATCCATATAAACTCTTCTTCAATCTACACACCAATTTCTCCTTACCTTTGACTGCAAATCCTTGGGGTTGTTCCACATATATTTCCTCCTCCAAATCACCATGGAGAAAGGTAGTTTTCACATTTAACTGTTCCAAATGCAAATTGTCAACAACCACAATACTTCTATAGGGTGTAGCATGAAATGAAGCTCCTAAATCTAACACCCAAGAATCATCAACATTATCAAGGGAAATAATCAAAGCATCCTCATTAGATTTATTACTTACCACATTTTCCTCTTTATTGCCTTCCTTTTTGCCTCCTTTATTTTTCTAAGACCAACAATCTTTCTTTACATGACTTGGCTTACCACAGTACCAACAATCCCTCTTATCTCTTGATTAGGGCCTTTTGTCCTTTGATTTTCCTTGTGACTTCCCACAACTTCTAGAATTGTTTCCTCTCTCCTTTGTTCTCCCCCTACTTTCTACATTCAAAACACTGCCTGATGTGGATGTTCCACCTGAGCTTTTCCTAAGAATTTCCTCACACAAAATAGTTCACCAACAACATCATCAAATTTCAATGTATTCAAACCAAAAACTGAATTGCTAACAACCATTGCGAAGCTATTCCAGCTTTCAAGCAAAGAACACAGAATCAAAAGAGCCCTAACTTCTTCATCAAAGTTTACATTTATAGAAGTTAATTGACCGGTAACCATATTAAACTCATTTAGATGATCAGCAACTGACCCACCTTCTGCCATTTTCATATTAAAGAAATGCTTGATAAGAAATACCTTATTCAAAGTGGAAGGCTTTTCATATAACTTTGCTAGGGTTTCCATCAACTCTTGAGTTGTCTTTGTTTTTGTAATATTGAATGCCACCAATTGTGTCAGGCATAAATGAATAGCTCCCAATGCCTTTCTATCTAGAAGATTCTAATCCTTATCACTCATTGTTGTCTATTTCTTGGATATTCCTTCCAACGGCCTCCATAAATCCTTCTGATAGAGATAATCCTCCATCTGCATCTTCCATAACTGATAGTTTTTCCCATTGAATTTATCTACCTTCAACTTACCCTTGTCTACCATTTCTCCTAGACTCCCACTCAACCGTGAGACCTTCCTGTAGATGAGAATCAAACACAACCTGCTTTGATACCTCTTATTAGGAATTACATGCAGAAAATATCAATTAAATACAAATAAAGATTAAATAGAGGAATGAAAAACACAGAAATAATAATGTCAGCGAGAAACAATTTTTAACGTGGTTCACCCAAACTTGGGCTACATCCACCAACAGAGAGTCCAATATTATTATCCAACAAATCAAACTGATTACAACTAGTAATCTCTGCAACTCAATACTGCTACAAATACAATATCAATGAAAACCCTAACCCTTAGCCTTTTAATCAAGACTCATGTCGATTACAAAATAGGGTTTTTTATGTCAGCCAATAGAAAAAACAACACTTGATGCCTTTATCAAATAATAAAAAATCGTGAGAGGTTTTAGGGGCACTACCCCCAAGCCCCCGGGGGGGCATTTCCCCTCGACCCTACCATGTATCGCGATAGGGGGCATTAAATAATTTGGGGGCAAACCGCACTGATAAAAGTGGGGAAAATTTAACCTCTGAGTCTGATTAGGCTCCATATAACAACAGGAACTTCTTTAAGAGGCACAAGATCATATTGGAAAAAATGTCGTTTGGAATTGATAAACATGCTACATCAAATTGGTACACCTACAATATTTTATACATTGAGTGCAATAGACTTGTATTGGCCAGATTTACACACATTAATGCCAGGAACACCGCCAACAAATCCATGACATGCATAGCTTTGGCGAAAACAAAATTATGTTATCAACAACCCTCATATAGTAGCACAATGCATGCACTTATGCCATTTTCATTTCAAAAAATAAATACTTCAAAAAGGAATTAATGTTAAAGATTATTGGTTTAGATATGAGTGGCAACATAGAGGATCAGCATACATACATGGATTTCTATGGATACATGGAGCACCAAACATGGATATAATTGATTGGTCCAACAATGAACAATGAAATGCAATTGAAATATACTTCAATTATATTGTTCATGCATGGAATCCTTGACAAACTACAATCGGAAAAAATTTATAGGTATAGTATCAATATGCAAAAAAAGCATATAAATACATTTCTTCAAACCTTCTAATTACAAGAAGAAATTGAACTTCCTATTGCAGGAATTCCAAAATAATTCTATTCATCAATGTCTCAAAAACACAAGGAAACTTGCAGAAAAAAATGTAGAAAAGGATTATGAGGAGATAGCAAACAATGTACAAAGACATACAATTTGCAGAAAAGGTGCATGCCTATGAGAAAAAAAGGGACAATTGATTTGCAAGTAAGTCTTCCAACAAAATTTATATACATTACTCTACCATATGTTCTTTTCTAATTAATTTTACAAATCTAATTACATGTTATTAATACGACTTATAGATATAATACTCCGTGGCCACTAAATTTAGAAGGACCAAGATTATATGAAAATACAGAAACTGGTGAAAGAAAATTTGAGCCTCTTTGAAATGACAACAGACTTAACTCGCACAACCAATACATTTTGTAACTATGGAGAGAAAATATAGATTGGCAACCAGTTCTTTCAAAACTTGTTGTGGCTAAATACATTGCAACGTATGCAACAAAAGCAGAGAGAAGCTCAAAAACGTACCAACAATTGTTAATACGTCTTGCAAATGTAGAAAATATGGATGATCTTGCTACAAAATCTTATAAGAAAATTCTAATTGAAACAATAATAGAAAGGGACATTGGAGCGCAAGAAACAAGCCATATGTTATTAAAACTATTGTTAATGAAAAACAGCAAAAGATTTATCAATCTAAATGTATCAACAGAAGTTTTCAATGTGTGGTATTACATGAAAATAATAACAATGAAGAACAAGAACTATCTTACATTGATGGGTAAAAAATAAGGCCTCCACACATGGAAGAAGTATCGCTAATTAATTTAGCAAAATCCTGGATATATAATGCAAAGCACAAAAAAGAATCAAATAGAATCCAAGGAAAAAGCTAGCTATTGTACAAGTATTTCCTAAATTTATATCAATAGCAGCAAAAGAATCAAACAAATGGTTCATTTTTTTCTTCTCAGAATTTTTGCTCTACAAACCATTCTATAACATTAGTAGAGATATTGGTCATAACAATGATTCAGTAATATCAAATTGGGAAAATCTAAACTATAATCAATGGCATGTCGAACGAAGAATAATTACATAAAGCACTGAAGACAATATCGATTCACAATCAGAAGATATTAATATTATCCAACATACTGCTATAGAGCATGAATGGGAAATCATATCAAAGCTACAACATGGTCAAAACATGCACATTTCAGAGATAGATATGTTGGGAAAAAGAGATTTAGGCAAATAGACAGATTGGTCTACATACTTCAAAAGTGAACAGTGCACTTATGAAGCTATAAATTCCATTAACAACATGAAAATTAATAGCTCTACAATTCCTCATAATGTACCACAATCTACTACCTATGGGAATCCTAACAATAAACAACATAAAGCAGTAAATATTATCCTCTCCCACTACATTACCAATCAGAATAAATCACCACTGTTCATGATTATTCAAGGAACAACAAGAATGGTAAATTCATATGTTATAGGTACAATATAAGAAGCACTCCAAAAAGCTTCAATGCCAAATCAATCTCCCCTTCTTCTACTTGCACCAACAGGCGTAGCAGCATTCAATATCAGAGCATCAACTATTCATTCGAAGTTGAAAATTCCAATAAGAGACTTCAAACAACTTGAAGGAACAAGATTAACACATTTCCAACATGAATTAGCACATATCAAATATATACTAATTGATGAAATGAGCTTTCTAGGTGAAAAATTACTTCAAAACATAGATTTTCGACTCTGTCAAGCTTTTCCACAAAATTCATATCAAAAATTTGCAAGTATGCATCTCAATCAACACCATATATTATCCCTTTTACCAAAATTTATTTTATATGTACTACAATTGAGTTTTTATCGTAAATAAGGGTGATCCCACAAAGCTGGTTTACAATTTATAGGAGGATCTGATTTTTGTTGAAATCACATATTTTTAGCAAATATAATGATTTAAGCCTTTAAAAGTTCCATTTAAAGAATTCTAATTGAACAAGGTTTGATCAAACTACCTTAAATAAAACCCCCTTGGATAGAACCCCGCTAGTTTTAAACCATATCTATAATAGAGTCTCCTTTACACCTATCAAAAAGCTAACAAAAAACCACTTTTGATTTACCTTTTGGGGGATCAAATGAATTCATTTAAAATTTATTTTTTGTAAGTATGTATTCTTTATTATAAGCTTCCCAAAATGTATAATTTAAAATAAATTTAATTTTATTATTATATTTATTTTTTATTTCTTGTGAATGTAGGTTTTTCACCCAAAATAAAGCTCTTTATTTTGCACATGGAAAAATAGCAGATTATCAAAAAAATAAAAATAAAAAAATTAGTGCACTAGATATTGAACTCCTTGATCCAACATAGAAAAAAAAAATGAATTTTGATACATACAAAAAAAGTTATGCATTATACAGTCGCACTATGTTTGAATTATAATTGGTTTGAATTCGAAACTTGATTAAAGAAAAAATATTCAATAAAAAACTATCTAACCAAATGGAAGCACTAGATATCGGAACGAATCTAAATTCAAAAGAATTAGAATTTTATGCTTCATGGAAAAAAGTTATGCATTATATGGTGAGCGTCACTTTTTTAAAATGTTGTTTTTTGAAAAAAACTAGTTTTCTAGGGAGATGGAAAAAAAAGTGCAATCTGATTCCAAAATTTTGAAAAAAATATATTTAGAATCTATAGGAAAAATTCCATGAAACTCTAGTTTGTATCATCTTCAAATACCTCATGGTTTAGCCTCTATAGGTGCCCAAAAATGAAGATTTAGTTAAAAAAAATTATTTCAGTGTCTAGTTTGGCCAAAAATTGTAAACCACTATTGTGGGATCACCCATAATTAACAACACAATATTTGTGAATTTCTTTCAGGAATATCATTGATTTTGGTTGGAGACCTCAGACAGTTACCACCTATTAATGATAAACCAGCATATAGCAGCAAAGGCTGAGCTAGAAAACTGTGGGAAGAATTCACAAATATAACTACTTTAGATCACATTTATAGACAAGATGGATTAAACAATGATCAACAAATATTTCATCAACTTTTAGCAAACATTAAAGATGCAAACCCTACTATAGAAGATTGCCCAGGAACTTCTAATGACAAGATCTAATATAAGACTTGATGTAACAACTAATGAAGATTTTGAAAACAATGTTCATTTGTTTGCAACAAATGAAAATGTTCACATCCACAATAGCAAAAAATTATACTCATTGGCAAAACCAGTTGCACGTAGCCTTCCAACCAAAAATGGTGGTAACAGTGTAGCAAAAGATAATGCAAATGATGAACTAGATATTGAGTTACTATTGAGTACAAATGCAAGAGTTATGTTAACATCAAATTTGTGCATACAAACAGGACTTGTAAATGGAGCTCTCAGATTAGTTGAATAGATTGTATACAAACCAAGAACAAGACCACCGCAACCACCAACATATGTATTGGTCAAATTCGACAGTTATTTTGGAATACCTTTTGACCATGAACAACCATTTATGTTCCAATCACACCAATTCAACAAGGAAGCTCACAATTTGAATACCATCAAGATTAGCTTGGGCACTAACAATACACAAAACACAAGGTCTAACTCTTCAAAAAGAAACAATTGATATAGGACCAACAAAAAGAACAAGATTAACATTTGTGGGAATTTCTCGTATCAAGACTATACAAGGCATCTGCATTATGCTTCCTTTCACATTCGATAGATATGAAAGAATGAAGACAGGAAAACAAATTGCAAATAGAAAAGCAGAAGAAAATAGGCTTAAAGCCTTAAAAATTAACTAAGGTAAATTCTATACTACTGCTTTCAATACAATCAACATTTGTAAAAATAAAATGCATTCTATCTTATTTCACTATTGACAATTTCTACTTTTATTTCATAATTCATTTTCATTAAATAAAATTATTTAGTTTTAATATATATCTATACTCCAAATTCTAACCATTTCAAGGTTAATTAATTTCAAATTGATTATATTTCAATTGTTGTACATAAATTTAATTCTATCAACCCAAATTTTAACAAAAATGCCAATTTCTATAGAAGTATTCCAAAGAAGATCACAAAATTATTTTATGTAAGCCTTGCATGCAACTGTTATTCAAAAAATCTCTGTAACTAACACATATAGGCTTTCCTACAATTAATGTCTTTTGTCCATCCTTAAACAATTCTAAAACACAAAAATGACCTTCCTCAGAATTGTCAACTTATGTATTCTTCAAAATAATGATGAGTAAAACCAATTATATATATATTCAACCAATTATATATTTCAACATCTTTGCCAACAGTTATAGGCATATCAAAAAACTATAACTTAAATGATAGGCTAAAAACTTAATTTCTACTTCAATTTAATTATTTATTTCCATTCAATAAAAGAGAATTTATTAATTTGCAAATAATTTTTCCTCATATAGTACCACAATACATGCACTTACGCCACTCTCATTTCAGAAAACAAAAATGACCTTCCTAAGAATTGTCAAGATATGTGTTCTTCAAGATAATGATGAGTAATACCATCAATATTAATTTCTACTTCCATTTAATTATTTCTTTCCATTCAATAAAAGTTAATTAATTAATTTGCAAATAAAATTATTTTCTTTTTAACATAAAGAGGGGTAAAAATTTATTAAAACAGGAAAAAATTACAAAGCAAGGCCATTAAAAAGCCTTATCCAGCTCAACCAAATGGTCCAGATGTTGGGACAATCCAGGGGGTAGTTGACCCCGATCCACCAAGTTACAATCCTGAATATGATCAGAAGCCCATTTAGCTAAACAATCAGCAACACCATTCCACTCCCAAGGAATATGAGTGAAAGTAACAGACTCCAAAGAAACGCAAAGATAGAGAATATGTTCCACAACCAAAGCCAAATGCCAGCTAACATCATCTAACTTCTGCCTAATCAACAAGTTCACCACAACTTGGGAATCAGATTCACATATGATTTGGCGCCAGCCTAACTGACTAGCATGCTCCATTGCCAATAAAATTTCCTAAGCCTCCATAAGATTATTAGAATAAAGACCCTTATAAACAGAGAAAATAAATTGCACATTCCCAAAGCTATCATGACCAACCCCACCAATGCCAGCATGACCAAGGTTACCACAGGAAGAGCCATCAGTGTTAATTTTAAGAACTCCCTGAGGAGGAGGAGACCATCTTCCCTCTCTATTCACCTTTGGGGTAGGATGTCGACATCTATTGTGCATGAGCTTTCGTTGCTGAGGAGGGAGATGAAGCCGATTAAAATTTCCCACATCACTAGGAGCAATAGGAACAAACATATCACAATTAGCAGCAACAGTCTCTCCCAATGAATGCAAAATCTCCCCCCACAAATGCGGTGCCACCAGCTGCACATCCTGAAAAATCCGTCGATTCCTCTCTAACCACATATTCCAAAATATGAAGGAAGGGCCAATAGCCTAGGAAGTTTGAAGAAAGGAGGTGGAAATAGGAGTCCTGCCCCACTGATCCACAAACTCAATGACAGAGGACACATGACCACAAGGCATATTCCACACCCCCCACCAGAAATGCCAAATCTCCCAAGCATAAGGGCATTGGAAGAATAGATGAGAGACACTTTCCCCCGCAGCACAACACAAAAGACAGATTGAGGGACCTTGGAATCCACACTTGCATAAATTATCCCAGGTAAGACACCGATTCTGAGCCATTAACAACATGAAGAAATTGCACTTGGGCCAAGACAACTTGTGCCAAACTTACTTCCACCAAGGGACCTCAATATCCCCCAACAACTGCCTACCCAACAGCTTATATCCAGTAGACATAGAGTACTTCCCAAACCTATCCAGACCATCCCAGGCCAAAATATCTGGTCCCCTCAGAGAATTGCAAGATCGAGAAGCCAAAAGTTGAGCAAGTTCTCGCCTATCCCCCTCAAACCCCCCAGGAGGCCACTCAGAAGGGTGTTTCCAGCGAAAGGTAACAATAGATCCACAAGGCTCGGCGATCTTGTAATGCTCAATAGTATCCCAGCCAGCCATAGTAAAGATATCACAAAGGTTTTGAAGATGAGGAAAAGAAAATAGAATAGGCGGATAACCATCCCAAGAGTCCAACCAAAAGAGAGCTTGTGACCCCAAATGACAGCTCCAGAAAAGTGCACGCTTAATCAACTGAGCTCCCACTTTTAAAGTATTCCAAATCATAGAACCACTCCCCTCCAAAGGATAGTGAGGAACCTCAAAAGAAGCAACACCATGAAGATACTTGGAGTTGAGAATAGGGGCCCATAGCTGGTGTTGATTAGTACACCAACGCCAGTAGAGCTTCGCCGCAAGAACTTGCCTGTTCAAAATAGAAGAGTGTAAACCAAGACCACCCTCCTACTTTGGTCTACACACAAAATCCCATTTAACAAGGCTCCACTTAGAAGACATCAAGTTACCACTCCAAAGGAATTGATGAGAAAGAGCATCAAAATCCTTAAGGAAATACATAGGGGCACATTGAACAAAACACCTATAGGTGGGGAAGGCCTGGATAACATACTTAAGGAGAGTAACACGAGCAGCTGTAGACAACCACCAGTGAGTCCAATGAGTTACCTTCTTCCTCAAATTATCAAGCAGCATCTTCCAAGAGGATCTGGGTTGATGACCAACGGCAAGAGGAATCCCCAAATAGACAAAGGGGAGAGACCCAATTTGAAATCTCAAAATAGCAGCAATCCTCCCTTGGATGGCTTGAGGAGTATTAAAGAAAAAAATAGAAGACTTCTTCTCATTGAATTTCTGACCCAAAGCAGCAAGGTAGGTGTCTAGAGCTTTCCTAAAGGATTCAGCTTCACGAGTATGAGCTAGCCCCATAAGAGAGGTGTCATCCACAAACTGGAGATGGGTATGTGCAGGATCATCATGCAAAAAATAGGCCCTTAAGTGGCAAAAAATTCCAAAAAATCAGTGTTAGGCAACTTGACATAAATATTTGAATAAGTTATCTATATTATTTCATAAATATGTAAGAATAGAATTTGTAGAAAATTGAATGTAGTTTCTAAAATACTAGGTTTATTTAAAATAAATAAAATCTATTTGGTGAAAATTTGAAATTTCAATGCGAGTACTTAAATTTGGGAAAAAATAAGAAGTAGACCACCTAACCATAATAAAATGATAATATTTTTTGTAAGATTTTATATATAAGTATAGGACTCATTTGGATGTGATGCATATTTTTTGTAATTTTTTTCCAAGTAAATAATTAATTATAATTTTTATTACAACTTTTAGAAAATATAAAAACTCAGATCAAAACTTCATGAAATTTAATTTTCTTTTTAATCCTATAGTATGTGAAGCATAAAATGTCATGTTTGATTCAAAAATATGATCGTTGAAAGTTATAGATGTTTTCAATCAGAGACTTTAGTCATAATTCTAATAGAAAATGAATAATAATTATTTATTAAATTCAAATTAAATCATAATTTATATTTTTGGAAATCTGAGAATCTCCTCTAAAAACCCTTTTTGTTTCATTAATTTTGGATGAAAAAAAAGTCGTCAGCCACATACCCTACAAATATTGCCACTTTTTGGCGCACCATGATCCTGCACATACCCAGATGAGAAAGAGTAGGCAAACCCATGCCCCAATTCCAACCATGAATCCCACCCTAAGAGACCTGAGATTTAATAAAGTGACCAAGCCTAGCCATAAGAATAAAGAGATAGGGAGAAAGCGGATCCCCCTGACGAAGGCCCCTGGTAGCACCAAAAAGTTCAGAAGGTTCCCCATTCATAATAACTGAAAAGGAGGAGGTCACACAACTCATAGTCCACCTCACCCAGTCAGAAGAAAACCCAAAGGCCAACAAAATCTTCTTAAGGAAACTCCATTTAACTCTGTCGTATGCTTTAGCCATATCCAGCTTGATGAACATAGACCTTTCCTTAGAGATCGCCATGGAATGAATGACCTCAAAGGCGATCACCACCCCATCTAGAATCTGTCGACCTGCCACAAAACCTCCTTGTTCCTCTAAGATAACAACAGGAAAGCAAGATTTAAGCCACTTTGCAATTAGTTTCGTAATAATCTTATACACCACATTATAGAGCACAATAGGTCGAAAGAAATCAAACCTATTAGCACCCTCCTTCTTAGGAATGAGGACAAGAAAAGTAGCATTCAAGGCCCGAAGCATTTGCTTGTTATGAAAAGATTCTCAGACAACCTCCACCAAATCAAACTTCACAATTTCCCAAAACTCTTGGAAAAATTCAATAGGGAACCCATCAGGGCCAGGAGCCTTCCCCTTATTCATCCCAAAAACAACCTCCTCCACTTCAGACAAAGTAATCGAGCGTAGAAGAGAAGCATTCAACTCATTAGAGACCAAAGAAGGAATACAAGAAATAATCCTCAGTAAACAGGGAGGAGTAGAATTGGTGAGCTTCTCTAGATAAAGCCTGTTGTGAGCATAAAACTAAGCCTTCAGAATTAACAAGAGAAGAAATATAACACTTATTTCGACAAGCCTGCAAAAAATGATGGAAGACGGCAGTATTATCCTCAACATCAGAAGGAAGAGAATCCTCAGTAAATAGGGAGGAGTAGAATTGGTGAGCTTCTCTAGATAAAGCCTGTTGTGAGGATAAAACTAAGCCTTCAGAATAAATAAGAGAAGAAATATAACACTTATTCCGACGAGCTTGCACAAAATGATGGAAGAAGGCAGTATTCCTATCGCCCTCTCGAAGCCAGTCAACCCGAGCCTTCTGTTTCTAGAATATCTCCTCACGAAGCTCCCACTCCTCCACCATTTTAAGAGCCTAGGACTCAGCATGCCCAAGAGCCTCTAAAAATCCCAGATCCCTAATCTGGCGAGTAATAATAGCGAGATGCTCCTGTGCATCCCTTTTCTTGGCCCGAAAATTGCCAAAACAAAGCCGATTCCAATGCTTAAGATGATACTTGACACTTTGCAACTTCTTAACAAAAGAGTACATAGCTGAGCGATATGTCAGGGCTCCATCCAGCCACCACTGCTCAACAAGATTATACAAAGAAGAATCACAGAGCCACATAAGCTAAAATTTGAAAGGAGGATTCTTTGGATTAGGAAAAAGAGAAGCTGAAAACTTAATTGGCCAATGATCAGAGCCACACCAGTCAAGAATCTCAGAGCCAATAACCAGGCTGCCCCCAACCCAAAAACAAGAAACAAGAAACCTATCCAACTGATCAGAAATCGCCTCTGGCCCACTCTGCCTATTTTTCCAAGTAAATAAGCCATTAGCAGGTTTAACATCAACAAGAGCAAGTGAATCCACATTAGCCTGAAACAAATCAAAAGCAGGACCCATTCTCAACAACCCCCCTCTTTTCTCCTCCAGACACAAGATAGCATTGAAATCACCAGTTAGGATCCATGGCAGGTAAGGTACACAAGACCTAACATACCTAATGTGGGCCCAAAGCTGGCCTTTACCCCGGAAGTCAACTGGAGCATAAACATTACTAACCAAAATAGTCTCACCAGAGTCCAAAACTGAAGCCACCATCGAGATAGAGGAATGGCTAGAAATCCACCAGCGAGGAACAACCTTACGAGGATCCCAAAAAAGATCCAAATCGCCAGAGCTTCCCTTAGAACCAATACACTGACACTAACCAGAGAACCAAATATGAGGAGCATATTGAAGCATGAAGTCCACCTAAAGCTTGGTCTCCTGAACACAAAAAATATCTGGAGAATGAGCCCCAATCATATCCTGAATAGCTTTCTGACGGGAGGCACTATTCAACCCCCTTGCATTCCATGAAAGAATAATCATGAGGAAGGTTGAGAAAAGTGGGTACCAATGGTCTTAACAGACCCAGACTCAACCAACAAATCCCCAATAGATTTAATCTTATCTGCATCCTTTTTACGACCGACTTTAGAGGAGTGTTCAAAATGCCCCTTCTTGAGAGGGTGTTGTAGCACCCCTAGATAAGAGACCCCCCGACCTTTACCAAAGGACAGAGCCTCCTTAGCTAAATCAGCTAAAATGATATCATCCTGTAGGCCAGCAACAACATCTGAAAGCCCGAAATTCTCCTTTTCTGAAGGAAGAGAAGGGTTCTCAACAGCAACTGCCTGCTCTAGCCCTATATCCATACTGATAGCCCCAGGAACCATCTCAACAGGAATCCCCTCCTCCAAGGCTTGATTATCCAAGACCTCAAAACAATTAAACCCTTGATCAGTTTGTTTGTCCTTAAAGGGCCGCTTTTGACCTCTCCCCTTAGCTTTTGGCTTGACAGGAGTGAAACCATCCTTATCATGCCCCCTTCAGCCACAGGCACCTTGATTTTATCTCCCTTATCCACCGAAGGCCCCGAAGGAGGAGGAGAAGAAGCCCCAGCCGATCTGGAGACCCGAGGGCATTGGCGATGAAGGTGTCCATATTCATGACAAAATCGACATCGAAAGGGGAGGGACTCATAATCTATCTGTTGAATCCATGAAGCCGATCCAATACAAATTTCCAAATAATCTAGCAAAGGATTATTTAGGTCAATTTCAACACAGATGCAAGCAAAAGAAAATACCTTCTTAACTAAGTATTCTGAGCAATGGCAACCAGCTTCCCCAGCAGAGCAGCAATTCGTTGCAAAATATCTTCTCTCCAGAAAAAAGATAGATTAAATTTTATATAAAAAAAGATAGATTAAATTTTATATAAAATTTCACTATTTCACAATGCATTCTATCTTATTTGACTATTCACATTCTCTACTTTTATTTAATAATTCATTTTAATTCCACTAAATTGATTCTAAAATAAAAATATTTATGCATACATAAAATAGTATTACATATTAATAATATCAATACTCTCAACAATCAATATGCTCCACAAAGATATCTCTCGGCATAATTTAGATAGATTATTGAATAAGATAACTAAGCTAGTTATACATACAAATAAATGAGCATTTATATACATGACTCGATAGTAGTCGATAGTTGACGTACATATATATTCATTTCGTATAAATATATATGTATGTAGATAATTATGTACATACAAAGATATATATATATATATATATATAAATAATATTACCAATATATATCAATTATTTAAATATTGGAAAGAAGCAATTAAAATTAATAAAGTTGACAAAGTCAATAGACTTTAAAAAGCCAAAATAATAGGCCATTTTATGAGGCCACATTATAGCTGAAAACTAGTTAATTTATTAGCAAATTAATGGCAAGTTAAAAACCAGGCATGGTCTGCAAATAATGCTTAATCTAAACTTTGAAATAGTCCATATCTATGAAAGGGGTGCATATCTATGTGAAAACAAAAACAATTATTAACCTTTAAAATCTGCTTAACTTTAGTAACATGTGCAAGAAAAATGAGAAGTCTCACGTGCCTTTTTTAGAGCAAAATTACCAGCAAATATTAATTTTTTTATGCAGCCACTTCATAGAAGTTATAAATATATCTTAAATGCAAATAAAAGCCAGCATAAGCCATGACAATGAAGGTTGTTTGAATCATAGTTGGAAAACTCGCCCCAAGGAAAAACTCGCCAAGGGAAAAAATGGAGAGTTTTTAAAAACTCGCCAAAAACTCAAAAAAAACTCGGCAAAAAAACTCGAGAAATGAAAAAATTGCTTAATTTTCATTAAAAACACATTTTTTTGCAAAATTCAATGACAAGATGAATCCAATGAATCCATAAATGAGTACAAAAGTGTTTTCTATTAATTTTGATTGACTTTAATGTAAATTAATTACAAAATCGCATTCTCATGCGGAATCCCGATGGCTAAAAGCCTGAAAGTCTGATACATGAAAACAGTAAAACTAGAACTAGAAGCAAATACTAAAGTTCTAAACAACAACTAAATACAACATGCTAGGCTTTCCTCTTCCCTAGTCTAGCAACAGCTAGTGAAGAAGGGGTGGGTCCTCTAGCCCTGCCACGTGTGCGTGGTGCTAGTGGTGGTGGCTGCGGTGCTACTGCTGCTGGCTCTGGCTCTGGCTCTGGCTCTGGCTGGATCTCATCCAACCCTACATCTCCAACTCCTGATGCACCCACATCCTCCATTGCCTCTCTCTCAAAGTCAAGGATTTCATCTGCACTAAACAATGGAGGCTGCTCCTCTCGCCCTGTCCAATCACTATAAGGATCTATCTCATCTAAGTCAATAGGATCCTGTGATTTTTCTTCAACTCTCTTTATGCGCAACCGAAGGTTGTATTGCACAAAGACCAAGTCATTGAGGCGCTTTTGTGTTAACTTGTTCCTCTTTTTCGTGTGAATGGACTCGAACAAGCTCCAATTGCGCTCACAATTGGATGCACTACAAGGCTGACATAGAATACGGAGGGCAATTTTTTGTAGATTTGGGGTTTTTCCACCCCAATTTTTCCACCAAACATCTGCAAAAAACAAAAACAAAATTGAAGAGTTAGAAAACAAAGTCAAAGACTCAAAAGTCAAAAGTCAAAACACATTTTATCAAATTCTAAGATGCATGTGAAATAAACTTAAAATTTAAAGACTCTGAATTTTATACCTGGTGGCAGAGTGGTTCTTCCTCTAACAGCCAACTCTGAAGAAAAGAGATTACCAGTTGCCTCCCTATATATATCCATCTCCTTGACGATGAGGTCTCTCACTGCAACCTCAGGTTCCATCCTCTGAATGCATGTTGTGAGCCCCTCCATAACCTCTCCATTAGGATCAGAGAAGCTCTCTGAGAAGAGAAAAGAAGGGTTGAGGAAGTACCCTGCTGCATGGATGGGTTGGTGGAGTTGATTGTTCCACCTCCTATCAACAATCTCCCATATGGGATCAAATTTGAGGCTGTCCCCCTTGTAATAACTTTTGATGGCCTCCTTGGCCCTATCCATGGCCTCATAAATGTATCCCATTGGGTTTTCATCCCCATCTACCAAGCGGAGGACTCTAACCAAGGGCTCCGACACCTAGATTAAAAATACAAAAAGATCAAAGTTAGAAATTTATAATGAAAGGCTTAAAGTTAAATTAAAAAACATATATTTATATTGAACTTGAGATTAAAATTAAAATCAAAGTTTGGAAGTTACCTTCACGATCTCTGTAGCTTTTTGTGCAAACAAGGGGTCGAAGACAATTGCAGAAATTCTATCTCCTTCGGCCTTCTTTGAATATGAGGAGTCATTCCATGCTTGACTCACGAACATTTGTCTTAGAGAGCCCAAAGAATCCAAAATGCTTTGCAACGTTAGGAAAATTGTTGCAAACCTTGTGGCACCCGATCTCACCAACTCCTTCCCTTGCGTATGCTCTCTCATCAAACTAAGAACCCAAGGGTGATTGTAGATATATTTTGTGATGCTCCTTGCATCATCTACAATCGGTGCCACCCAAACAAGTTTGCCTATGTCCTCCAAAAGAAGGTCAAGGCAATGAGCCGCACGAGGTGACCAAAAGAGTGATGGATGTCTACTCTCAAGCATCCTTCCAGCTGCCACATACGCTGCTGCATTATCTGTGATGACTTGCACCACATTAGCAATGCCCACCTCCATCACAACTTCTTCCAACAGCGTACACAATGTATCTGCAGTTTTTATCCTGTTGGAAGCATCCACCGACTTCCAAAACACTTCACCTTTGGAAGCAACCAAAAAATTAAGGATGGTGCGGTTTCTCCCATCCGTCCACCCATCAGAAAGAATTGAGCAGCCAAATTTCTTCCATTTAGTTTTTTGCTCTTCCACCACATGCATTGCCCTTTCGGTTGCATTTGTGAGCAAACTGCAAGTACAAAGTAAAATAATTAAATAAGTACAAAATTGTAAGTTTTAAACAAAAAATAGCTTGAATTCAACATAAATAATAAAGTAATTTAAATTTTAAATTAAAGAACATAAAATTTAAGTTGACTTGTCACTTACCTCCCACTCAAATCTTTGCGAGAAGGTGGCTTGAAGCCTTTTCCCGCAACTGTCAATGAAGTGACCATATTGTGCCAATAGGGACTACTCGCCACATTGAATGGTATGTTATTGAAATACCAAAAATCAGCACATGCCATTTTGGCATGTTCATGCACCTCCTTGTTCCACCCTGTAGCCTCCAATGATCCCTGTGCTCCTGGTGTGTTTCTTGGCACAAAAAAACTTTGTGGGTTGCGTGAAGATGAAGGTGGTGGTGGCATTGGCACTCTAGTCGAACTAGAGGACAAGGGGGGCCTAGCCGATGTGGCTGTGGAGGATGTGCCATGAATGCGAATCCGTGGACCATGAAGAGAGCCCACAATGCCAATAATATCTGCATCCTCATCTGACTCTATCTCCATGTGCTCGACCCCGTGCTCCTGAGTCCCATGGGCATGCGCATGTCCACTAGCACTGGCTATGGATGCTGCTATGGCTTTTTTAGCCCTCTCCCTTTGCATTTTTTTTTCCTCAGCAAGTGAAAGTAGGGCAAGCATCTCTCTTCTAATCTCTTCTTTGGGCTTCTCACAAACCTTGGAATCACGTTGAGGAATGCCTGCTAGATGGTATTTGAGGCGATTTATGCCTCCATGATATGTTTTTTTGCATTCACCGCAAACAACTGTTCCAGGCACTGGCCCTCTGACACCATATTTCCATGTAGGGTCTCTAGCCCCTGCTGGACGAGTGCCTGGAACCCATGCTGATGGTGTGCGAGGGGTGGAACTTGATGGGGCGGGGGTGGAACCTGATGCTGAGCATGAACCAGAGCCAGAAGCCATTATAGTGTGTAATCACTGTAATGTGTATTCACTGATCAATGATCAATCTACACATTCAAAAATATGTACACATATTAGTTTTTAATACAAAAAAAATTTAAAAACAACCTAAAATCATTAAAACTTCAAAAATCTAGAGCTAAATTTGATTTAAATTGATACAAATGTGTTTAAATGAATTATCAATTAACATTATTAACTAATCATATCATTCTACACAAAAAATGAACCTAGGTCTGAAAATTTCAAAAAATAGTGAAAAAAATGAAAAAAACAGCAAAAATCAACAAAAGATTGTGATGAATCTTGTTTTTTGGATTCTAAATGCAAAAAAATTGTTTCTTTGTGCTCTATCATGTCTTTTTTTCAATTTGGAATGAGTATTTTGCAAGAAGAATGAAAAAATTAATTAATCAAAAACAAAAAACAAAAACAAAAACCCTACTTGTGAATCGAATTTCCCTTCAAAATCCACACAAAATGGCGTTTGAATCCGCTCTCCTCGATGGAAAATCATTGGAAATGATATCTCCTTGCTTGGGGGGGGGGTTTAGCTCCTCACACAAAGTATCAAGTGATTTTGAAATGAAATGAACTTATTAAAAGACGTCTTCAGCCTTTATTCCTGCGCAGGCGAGTTTTTCCTTCGGACTCGCGAGTTTTTGGCGAGTACTCGCCACTAAAAAGTCGCGAGTTTTTGCAAAAACTCGAATTTCAAGTTCTGCGAGTTAACTCTACAAAAACACGTTTCTGAAAAAAAACTCACGAGTTTTTCAAGACTCGCCGAGTTTCCTGCGAGTATGCCAACTATGGTTTGAATGCTTTTAAAACAGCTTTTAACCGTGGCATTGAAAAGGGAAGTGTTCCATGTTTTGGACGCCAACTTCAAAGCTTTTAAGGGCTGACTTAAAGCCACAAAGTAGCATGTAAATCTGAAAACTTAAAGTATTTTTGAACAACAATAAAACTATTTTCATTAAGGCATTTTAAACAATAAAAATTATAGTTGTTTGAAAGGGTCAAAGCCTCCAAATTGGGGCAATTATTTCTAGCATATGTTAGTGTTTTTGTTGCCATAAGTAATGGCAGTTAGAGTAAGTTATTAACTTGGTCTAAAGGCATATCTAGCTTCCATGTTGAGTAATTATTAACAGCCACTATTCGAGCCTCTTACTTACATTCTATTTTTGGCAATTTCATAAATGAATATGGAGGCCAATGAATAAGTATTCTATTAATGCCAATGTCTTAAAAGGGAAGACCACAGCCTATAAAAGGAGGAGGACTATCTAAAATATCTTCTTCTGATACACACGAACTTCAGAATAGAGAATGTCAAGTATTTAAGTGGAAAATTGTTCTTTTTGTTGGACTTTTTCACTAAAAGAAAAAGGGAGTGGAAGTTGAAGAAAGAAGTTGATATCATTGATTTTGGAAGATGTTTGCAAAGTTAGAGGATTCAAGAAGTGGATATTAGCAATCAAGAGTTGGATTTACAGGCATGTTTTTCTATTGTAAACTTGTTATTTTCTTCTATTATAAGAGCAAGAAATAATGATTGCTACAAGAAAGTATCATATTAATAGCCTTGAGCTAAGAACTCGCAATTAAGTTCATGCTAGAGATTGCTAAGTATGTTAAAGGAAAGAGCTTATTATGATTGCCTAAGATAATGAGAAAACGTACAGTCTAGAAATAAAAGACCTTACAATAGAAATTTATTATTATTACCTCTAAAAATAAGAATGAAAAAGATATTGTTACATAATTCTTTATATAGTCTATTATAAATGAATTCATAGTGGAGAATATTGTCAAAATGCTAGAAAAATGGCAAGATTGATTGTGTATTTCATTAAAAAGAGTTAAATAAGATTAAATAGGGTGTTATGTGGACTATTTAACAAGGAATTTGGGTTGAGCATCATTTCCAATTGCTCGAAATCTCAATGATATTACACATCATATACCCCATTATTTTTTATGATATTTGGTGAACCCAGCCTTATCACTAGTTTATGGAAGTCTTAACTCATGAGTAAGAGGAAGAAATCCTCTTGTTAGCTCACACAATGTTATTACCATGAATGTATGCCATGATGTCAATGATTTTTGAATGACCATAGGTATGTGAATATGGTGGGATAAGAGTCATCATTATCCATCTAAATAACCTATGAATAGGTGAATGGAAAGCCTTAGGGGTTTGATAGGGCTTGAATTAGATGTAGTAGCCTAGACCTTAGATATTATAGGAACATAATAGGGGAATTTATTATCCATGATGATTATATCAATTCAGCTATTATGACCACTTTAGTGGGTATTCTTAATGATTATAACCTTATGATAAAAGAACTAGTTAGTCTATAGTTATTTTAACCTTAGTAAACAAGACTACAAGGTTTTACATGAAAGACTACAACCTAAAGGAAGTTATATTATAAATGGATATCTAACGATTTTTGAGGGGGTTTTGTTTATGCAACCCTTATACTATGTTATGATCAGGAAGGTCAAGATATTGCCGTTATGAGTCAAGGATTGCTAAAATTTTATATCTCAATAGTATTTTCTCTTAAGGAATTTGGTAAGACTCGAACAAGCGGTTGTAGCCAAGACCCAAGTAGTTACATTGAAGTAACTCAGGCATTCAAGTCAAAAATTACTAAAAAATTAGATGAGTTAATATTTAGTGAATCTTCACATTCTAAGTTCAAGGATTCTATAGTGGAACTAAACACTAGACATCTAAGATTATAATATGAAGAAGGAATCTTTCATTCAAGAATAATATATTTTTTTTTCTTTAAGCAAAAGGCTAGGTGCCTATAATTATATTAATAGCTTATTAGATAATTACATAGTTTTGAAGGATATAAAGTATATCAACTTTACAGCTACAAAAACATAAAAAGCTTTTTTCTACCCAGCGACCCAAAATACATACAAAAGGTTGTTGTATCCCCTATACAAGATTACTACTACCCATTTTCAAAAATTTGAAACCCTGCCACCCTATCTTGCACTTCCATATACTAGTATATTCGTAGTATGTTAAAAAATTAATGCAAACATTACAAGTTAACCACCCCTGTGGGCTAAGTTCACAGAGTTTTCACCCTAACCCTCACAAGCTACCAGATGCACTTGACTTATTGCTTGAGCTTGAGAATGAATTGTTATATTGATGTTAGGAACCCGATGATTAACCCTATTTGCATGACAAACTGGTGGAGGAATACTCACTTGTAGACCATGAGGGAAATCATGTGACAAGATAAAAGAAATAACATGACATTTCTTCTTAAATTTATCAATTTCTTCCCTGGAAAACTCAAAGTGATGCCTATTCAAAGCCATGTACAAATAGTTGGAGGATCCTTTGAGCAAAGACAATTTCATAGCTTCATATGTGTCCACATATCTCTATTTGTGAAGGATATAATGCCTTGAGAATAAGCCACCCAGAAACCCTTCTCCCTAAGTGAACACATAAGCCTAAACACTTTTTAACAAAGCACCATCTTGTAAATAAATTGCATTGACTACTTTACTTGCAACAGACAGAAGATAATTAAAGTTTTGCAATAAATCCATGGCATTGGAGAGAAAGATTGATAGGAGATTTGCGGGGAGAATGATATGTTGAGACTCAGTGTGCAAAACTTCCTCACCAATCACAGACTTGATGCAATTGAGAATTGATGGGCAGTTTACCTTGAAATCTTGCCGCAAGTGTTCTTTTTTTATGCACCCTAAAAAGGGTAACTCCCATGGCCAAACTGTAATATGAATTTTGTAGTTGCGAGGGCAATAATCCATGTTGTTGTCGAATGTCAAGTGACAACCACTAGTTACCATCCTTCAAGCGTTGAGTGCCAAACAACACCTACCGCTTGCCATTCGAAACCTTAAGAAGACACCACAAGCTTTGAAACCCAAATATAGTAGCCAAATACAAAAAAATCCTTCACCCAAAATGCACTGCTATGGAGAATTTCAAAACCACACAAGCCCTTATTTAATGCAGTTTTTTCCTTGGTAAATGCCAATTTAAAGGCAATGCTCAAACTTTGTACATCCCAAACTAGTCTCAAAAATGATGGAAATGAGAGACGAGGCACACTCCAAATCTAACTCGAAAGGAAGTATTTGGATTCTCTTGTCATTTTAACTTAATTCCTCACCTTCTCTTGAAGCCTGCAAGTACCAACTAAGCTTAAAAACATGTTGATTAATGATTCCTTAATTGCGATTAGTACAAGAAACTTGCACTCACACAAAATAGAGTTAGAATATAAATCATGACACTGGAGCAGAAGGTTATATTTTCTCGTTACATTTTCCCATTATACCAATAAATTTGGTAGCACTTCTCGCATGCTCCAGGATATCTAATTTTATGTTTTCTAATATACCATCAATTCCATATCCTTGTTTTCTCTCCACATTTAACATTTGTTGAAATATTGAAAATGTTTCAATATCTTGGAGCTTCTTGGAAAACAACATATTACTTTCCATTTATCCCTATTCCAAATTGCTCTCCAACTCTACTTAGTTGAAAATCAAACAATATTTCCTTATTTTTGATAAACCTGTTACTTGTTATTCCTTAAACTATCCCATCATAATCATACCTCCCCCACTTCATCCCTAATCTCGTATGTGTGGAAGGATATAATAGTAGTTTACAAATCTGTATGCTAGCATACTCTTAAAGTACATGTTGTGGTAGTGTATGCTTGATTATTTGACATGGTGCGTACATTTTTAAGGCACTCTTATATTTAAGTGTGCTCATTCTATTTTTACCTCATTTCAAACTATCGTGATCTTGCATTACTATACTTGAACTTGCTATATAGCCATTGCCTCTTGCATTTCTAATTCCACTAACTTTGGATATGCCTTAATTTTATTCGCATCATTAATAATATTTACTTCTTGTGCATCACATCCCATACCTGCTAGAAAATCTACCAATCTGTTACCTTCCCTGTACGTATGTGATTAAAAAAGCCTGAAATTTATCTAATAATGACCATGGTTTTTACAAAATATATCCTAAATTCCAATTATGTATTCTTATTTCTTTGCAAGAATTTAAAATTATTAGTGATTCCCCTTCCACATGCAATCTTGAGATCCACATTTTCATTATAAACTCAAAACCTAATAGAATTACTTTCACTTCTAGAATATTATTAATGCATTTTTGAAGATAAAATGAATTTTCTACCAAAATTTTCCCTGTTGAATCCCTAATGCAAATGCCTTCCCCTGAGCTACCTGGATTTCCCCTTGATGCACCATCAAATTTTAATGTTACGGAATCTGTTTATGGATCCTTCCATTTGATTATGCTTCTATCCACTTTTTTATTAATACTTTTATGTAAGCTTCCATCAAATGGAAATTTGATCCCCTTCCAATTCTTAAAGAGAGAATCATCCCAATTTGTGAACATTGAATTGATGGTTCTATATTTTTGAACATTTGAAATAACCACCTCATTTATTGCCTTTTCAATCTTCACATCTATAGCATCAACTAATTATTTATCCTTTCTAAAAATTCTCAAAGTGCATTCCCACCATATGTTTCATATGACTAGTGAAGGAACCACATTCCATATACATGCAAAAAAAGATGATTGATATAAAACCTAGGAAAGCTTTGAAACAGCTTCCATGTTGTATTTGGTAGAGGAACAAGCAGATTCAAATTATTCTTAACATAATCCCAACATTTTTTAGCAAAACAACATTGAAGGAGCAAGTGATCTACTATTTCAAACACTTGTTCGCATAATAGACACTTAAAAGGATCAGCTATTTTCAATTTTGTTAACCGATCACTTGTTAAAATTCTCTTTTTAAAGCAAGCCAAGCAAAGCTCCTAGACTTAGGTAGTACTTTGTTACTCCATAAAAATAAAAAATCTCTTTAGGAAGTCAGGTTATGCTTGGATTGGTTTAGAACTACATAAACTTGCTTTACTAAATATACACCATCTTTTGATGCAACCCAAATAACTCTATCTAGTTTTGCTGAGAGGTACACCACTCTTTCATTAAACACTTTTTGCAACTGTTCACACTTCTCTATAGTTAATAGGCTTCTTGGAATACTTTTCCAAAAAAAATTCCCTATTAAAACATCTCCAGTCTGCACATAGTTTAAAAAAATTCACCCCAAGCCTCTGTTAAGATTGTTAAATTACACCCTACAGTTCTAGAATTGTTATCATTGGAGAATCCCCATTCCAAGAGTCTAACTAGAATTTAACACTTCTTCCATTATTAACTTCCCATATAGAATATGATGTAACGAGTTTTCTATAGTTAAGCGGAAAATTCCACATGGTAGATCCCATGGGTGGATCAACAATTATCAAAATTCTTGTCGGGTTTACATTGTCTAAGAATTTTTCTTGCATTATCTTGCACCATTTCGCCTTTGGATTTATATACATTTATCGTGCAATATTGGCCCCAAAAGCTTTGTTCCTATTCAGAATGTTATGTATACCTACACCACCTTGTTTCTTACCAGGTTGTACCAATCCTTCTAATGATGCTTGAGGCACTTCTTTTGATCATTAATGTTTCCTTTCCAAAGGAAAGTTCTTATAATCTTCTCAATTTCTGATATAACTGAACAAGGAGCTTTGAGGTCCACCAAGAAATAATAATTAGGAATTGTTGTTAAGATTGATTTTATTAGTAAGATTTTTCCTGACAATGATAACCACCTGGCTTTCCACATCAGAATTCTTGACTTTAACCTATCAATTTTACCTTGTCCCAATATGATGCCTTGTTTTAACCCTTAAAGAAAGGAATTCCTAGATAAGTACATGGTAGAAAAACTTCTTGAAATCCTAATAAGTTCACTATCTTATCCTTTATTCCATCTTTAGTATTGAAGACATATTTTGGATTTTGTTGCATTAATTTTCTACCCAGAAGCTGAAGAATACTTGTCTAACACTTCTTTGAATTGATTAGCTTCAACAATTGTGGCCTTACCAAAGAGGATAGTATCATGTGCAAAGAGATAGTGTGTGATTGAGATATCTGAATTTGCTATCTTGACCCCATGCCATAATCCTTGATTGTGCTTTAGTAGAATAAATCTACTTAATGCATTTGCCATAATGATGAACAAAAATGGTGATGATTCCCCCTACCTTACACCTTGTGTTGCACTGAAAAAACCTATGGGACTACCATTAATGATGACTGCAAACTTTTCCCCTAATAATCAAGACATTATCCATCTACGCCATTTTGAACAAAATCCAAACTTTGCTAGCACTTTATTGAGAAAATTCCAATCTACCTTATCATATTCCTTCATCATGTCCAATTTAAAAATGAATGAAGACATATTAGATGTAGATATTGTGTGAAGAGCTTTATGTGCTACTATCACTCCTTCAAAAAAAATTCTCCCCAAAAGAAACCCTCCCTGTTCCTAAGAAATAAACTTTGGGATAAGAGGCTGCAATATTAAATAAATTTCCTTAGCAAAGATTTTGTATATTGTGTTACACAATAATATAGGCTTTTGTTTTGCAAAAATTTTAGGCTCCTTTACTTTTGGAAATATTGCAATAATTGTTACATTAAATTGCTTAATCATTTTCCCCATTCTCCTTGATTCTTCTAATGCCCAAAGAAGATCATAACATAAAATATCCCAACATTTTTGAAAGAATAAGGCCATAAACCCATCTAGTCCAAGAGCTTTATCTGGCGGGAAGGAGAAAACTACCTTCTTTACTTCTTCTATAGAGAAAGGCCTCAATAAACAAGCATTGTCTTCTTCTCTAACAAGTGTGGGAATTGCATCAAGAAGTTCATTTTCATCCCTTAACCTTTTATCACTTCTGTTTTTAGGGGTTGTCAAGAGTTCTGAAAAAAACTTAACACCTTCTTTGTTTATGTCTTCTTTCTTTTTAAGCCAATTCCATGTTCAAATTTCTTACACCACTTGTATAGCTTTTGCAGCTTTCTTAATTTGTGTGGAGGCATGAAAAAAATTAGTGTTTCGATCACCCTCTTTCAACCATAATTCTTGTGACTTTTGCCTCCAGTAAATTTCTTCCCTTGCACATAACTCTTCCTAGTCCTCTTGTAATTTTTTTTGGTTATCATAGATAGAGGCATCTAACCCATTTTGGATTATGAATTCATGAACTATTTCCAGCTCTTTAAATACTAACTCTTTCTGCTGAAATATATTTTTAAAAACATGTTTATTACAAACTATAATTTTTTGCTTCACATACATTAGCTTTCTGCACAGCTAAAACATCATTGAACCTTACTCATATGGTGCATCGATCCACCACTGCTTCAATAGATCCATGAACTGTGGGTGCCTAAACCACATGCTTTCAAATTTGAATGAAAATTTACCTTTTTGGGTAGAAACGTTTGAAATATTGAAACATATCGCATAGTGATCAGACCCTGGATAAGGAAAACATTTAGAATCTAGCTTATTATGCAATGTGAACCAATTAGATGTAACCAAAAAAAATTCCAACCTCTTAGCTATTTGTAGAAAACCCTTCCTTCTATTTTTCCAGGTATGCTTTCCCTTAATTGGCACAATGTCTTTTAATGCATTAGCGAGAATAAACATACTAAAATTTGTTATCACATTTAAATAGGCAGACTGATGCCCCCACTTTTTTCTTGCAAAGAGGCTATTGCATTAACATCCCTTGCCAACACAACCCTCTCATCTCCTAGACCATTTATTTGAAATGTGATTTCATCCCATATATTTTTCTTGTCTACAATTGAAGTTGGTCCATATATATTCAACAACCAGAATTGTAAGTCAAATTTAGATACCTCCAATAGCTACCAATAGTTCTCATTTCTAAATGGCTTCACATTTACAACCTTTGGATTCCATTAAGCAACTAAACTTCTAGAAGCCCCTTGAGTTGAAGAATGTGTTGATGCCCACTTTGCCCACTTCTAAATTGAAGCTTCATATGTTACCACTCACATCTTTGTTTCTTGCAAGAGAATGATATCCGTTGCACAAGCATCTATTTGGTGCTTGATTTGAGCACATTTGTTTGGGGAATTAATACCCTTGACATTCCAAGATATGATCTTCATTACATACAAGGAGAGAAACAAGCTCTCCTCGGTCGCTTACTTGGAATAGAATCAAGAATTTTTTTTGCACCCTACCTCAATTTTTTCTCTTAATTTTTTCATATCTATTAATTTTTCAGATTAGATTTCCTTCCTCTCCTCCTTGGTTTTTTTTTAACAACTAGCTAATAAGGGGACTATGATCATGAAAGAGTGTTAGGAAAATCAAACTCATCATCTTTCTACTCCTCCCCCTGAATTATTTCATTCCACACAATATTTTATGGCATATTTGGTTGACTCTCCCCTTGATCTATTTCATTGTACTCAATGTTTACCAACATATTTGGCCGATCCTCTTGAACTTTCTTTACCTTAATATTCTTGAAGGCACCATCTAGACCCAGGTTACTAACAATCCCCATTCTATCTATTTGTAATTTGTAGTCCCAGATGCCCTCCTCAACTGTAATTTCATTAAAGATATTTGAACCCACTAATAATAAAATTTCCTCAACTAGGACTTCCAATTCATCCTCCCTGACAACCTTTTGTAAATCTAGTGCAAATTGTTATGTAACCCCTTTACACCCAGTAATTAAATGGTTAGCTAGTTGACTAAGTTCTTTGGAAATATTAAATGATAAAGGATCTAAATTCTCCATTGTGCCTTGAAACATTAATTTCCTTACAATATCTTTGAGCTAATGTTCTAAAAAATTTGGCAATGATGGAGAATATAAACTTAGCAAAGAGCTAGAATAGCTCTGCATCAACAAATCTATATTCTTTGGCATCTTTAGTGATAGGGAAAAAGAGTTTTTTGGGTTAACTTTAACTAATAATTCATAAAATTTTCCTTCTACTCCTATTTTCATTTTACCTGTATGCCTTCGAACCAAAGTAATTACCTTTTCTAGACAATTCTTTGCACTAAGAGCATCTTCAATGCCTTGTACATTTTGATTATTGCATGACATAGAAATTTTATTTTTAGGAATACTTAAACTATGTTGACTTCTAACCTAATGCCCATGCTTTGATGATGATTCCATATTCTTTCAAACACTGATGGAATTCCCTAAGATATGACATTGTGTGCAAGCATTGTTTGAAGATTCAAAAACAATTTTTTGTAGCCACATTGCCAAACTTAGAATTTAGCTAGATATGCTCTAGTAACTCCTTATTTGTATCAATTAATGCACATAACCATATTGGTTTCAAGGGGTTTTTAAATAATTTGTAATCATGCAAGAGAAAAATCCCTTTATATTATTTGCTATTATTTCTATTAAGTTCAAATCCCTATACTTGAGGGGCAATGCAGGAAACTAAAACCAAAAAGGAACATATCTAAAAGTAAAATCAGTAGTTGTAAAATTTGGTGATCAAGGCTACATGCACAAGCTAGATCCTTGGAAAACCCAAGATTTAATCATATATATAGTATTATTATGCATTTTCTTTACAAAAATGACAATAAAAATACACTATTCTTGATATAAGTAAAAGACCTATTCAACCCCTTCCCATTCCTCATAAACTAATTCTTTTAACTTTTCTAAATCAAGGGTTAGGTTCCAGAACATACAGATTAGGGATTTCTCCCTAAGATCTTTGATTTGCGCTTGTAGCATATGTTCTAGGAATGTGATCTTGATCGGCTCCTAACCCTTTGAAGGTTTTCCCCTATTATCTTCTTGACATATCTTACTCTACACAACCACTTCATCTATTTTTGTTTCTTTGTGCCTCCATACTTGCTTTTGCAAGCTATTTTTTCTTTCCTATTTCTTCTTCTTTGACCTATTTCCCTTTTTACCTCTTTTTTTACCTTGTGGAGGAGCATTTTTGTGTAAAATAGAAGCCCCTTGCATTTGAATCGTGTTTTCCTTAAGAATCAATTTCTCTAAACCAACAAGATTTCCCGCCTTTCCCTCATTTCCCACCTTTTCTCTTGTGCCTTGCTGCTAAGTGTTATTGGAATTTTCCTATTGGAAATGAGTAGATCCATGTAGCTTATTTCAAACATTTTCCTACTATTTTACCTCATTCCTTCAATCAGTAACCTCATTACACTGACAATGGGTATTTTTTTTATTAAAGGGACCCCCTCTAGTTTGTAGACCTTTATCAAATGAGGTTTTCATATTTGCATGTGTTTCATTTTTATATTTACTAGACCTAAGATCTCTTTCATAGTCTTGGTGAAAATGATCGAGAAACTATAAACCACCTTGTCTATGCCTTCTTATTTCTTGTTTTTTCCCCAAGTCCTAGGTGAATATCTATCCTCTTCACAAATATCAAATACTAGTTTCCTTCTTTTGTTCAAATTCCTGATAGGATGAACCGATGGCCAGTTAGGTTTTGTGTACCTATGCCTAATTACAAATGAATCATGCCTTGCATGTTGCCTTCTCAAGTTACCAATGGGACCACAATAGTGATGCAACCTCTTGTCAATGCCTTGGGGCCCACAAGGGCCTGGCGATCTGAATTATTCTAAAACATAGCCATTACTCTGCCATTTTTTCCATAGTCATTGCTCTGCCATTTTTTTTGTTATATTTTCAAGAATAATATTTTATTATTTATCTATGATGAATATTTTATCAATATTATTTATTTTGACCAAGAGAGTCTAGTCAAAGACTATGGGTAATCAATATCAACTACCTATGCTTAGAATGGGAGAGTAGATACTCCCATGGTTAATGTGAAGCACTAAAATAAGTGACAGTTGCTAAGTCCCAAGAAGTTATGGGAACATAACTTGGGTATTCTAGGTTAGTAAAGTATAACCAGTCAAGTCATTTATAGACTTAGTAAGTAAGAACTAGAACATGTGGTGGTTTTCAAGGCCCAAGTTGTTATGTGGTTGTAACATGGGTGTTCTAAAGTCAAGAAGACTTAATCAACCTAGGTGAATTATGACTTAACAAATGTTGGAAACCTGCAGCCATTTAAAGACAATTTCCACATAACCCAAAAGAGAAATCTATGCAACTAAGTATTCAGAATCCACATGCAAGAGAAGTGACAAAATACCCATGAAAATATGACACAAGATATACCCTAGGAAAACCCTCAAGAGGGAAAAACGTAGTCTCCAAAAGCATCCACACTCCATGTATTATTTAGCAATGAAAACCCATTACAATACATCTTCAGAGTTCCATGAACACTTCTAAAGCACAAGCTATCCATGCATTCCATGTGGCCAAGCATGAATCCACACATCCCATGCCATGCTTCAAACCCTCACACATGCATAAGCTCAACCTACTAACCTACAAACTAACCCCCCTCAACAACTATCCTTATGGTTGTTTTTATAGAAACAAGCTCCCACAAAACCACCAAGTGGTATTACACAAAACCATGGGACTAAAACCATGAGATTACAAAACCATGTTCCCACATTTAATATTGGGTACTTTATTTATCCCAGTGATACATACAACATAAAGCGGCCCCAAGAATAATTACATTAAATACATTATGCAAGGTGTACAACACACCTTTTCCTAATATTCTCCCACTTGTTGTATATTTGCATAAGGGGAACAAGTAACCTCAAAACATGAATCAAATGAACAATCCATATAGCCACATATACCATCAGGAATCAAAGTGCTCCATGTGCTACATCAAGATACCTGCAACATGAATCAAAGTGACCACCATCCTAAGCATGAATGCTCTCATCCTCCATCATGCCAATGCATAAAGATAAGAAACCATCCAATAGAGAAGCCACACAATCTGTCACAACAAAGCATAAGTCCTACTCAACTGATATCCCAAACACAATACACTCAATCCAAAAGTATCAATATGCACCAGTAGCTATGAAGATACACAAACCCAAAGCTGAAATAACACCCACAGTAAGTGCCAATACATCCAATCTATCCATACCTCCAAGGTATACAAAACATAGTAAACTCATGCCATAAACATATACACCCATAAACTGCAATCATAAACTCCATGTGCAAAACCTGTCAAAGAATGACATACACATCCAAGAGCTCCCACTGCATGGGTAATGCAAATCTGAAAAAGATCAAGGCATACCAAGTCTACCAATAGCATCATATAGAAAGTGTAACAACATCATGTAGAACCAAGGAATCATCCACAATGATATGCAAACCTGTAAATCAATAACCTGTAAGAAACAACTCTCACCACAAGTCTCCATAGCTCTCCCAAGTTCTCCACACCCAACAAAGGAAAAAGATAAAGGAACCTCCATGTCATCACCCAAGAACATAAGTGAAAACACATGACCACAAGCTAGTGATCATCACAAGAGAGAGAATACTTTGCACATCATATACCTGTAGAAAAATATCCTACATACACCTCTAAATGCCAACTATGTCAAGTATGATCTCCTCCACAACACCCCAAAAGAAAATCCATGACAACACCCAACCATTCAATCACCAAGATCAAACATAACATATGTATCATGTAATCAACATGGATGTAAGCCTCTCATAACCAAAGAAGATCAAACTAAATCCATTCCCAATGAAGGAAATAAGCCCAATACATCTCCTAAACTCAACATAAATGAATGTAATCACAATGCATAAGGAGATAAACATGCTATAACATCCCTCAAAATGAATCCTCCAAAAATTACTATGCATAGCTCAAGATCCATATCCATGAAAGATAAAGCATATAAACCCATGCTAACCAAATCTCAAATGAATCTCCAAAACACCATGAATCAACTCAATCCCATGAGAAATCAAAGCATGAAACATAACACATATGAAAGATATACTAGGAAAATACCTCTTAAATAATAGACTATCGAGTAGACCAAGAGTGGGAAATGAGAATGCTCCTCCAGGATAATCAAGTCATCATGACTGACTCCAAGAACAATCTCCTCTATCGGTCCTTCATGAACTCACGTCCATATCCAGGTGAAAGCTTCTCGGTCTTCCTGTTGAAACCTCCAAAGAGTAATTGCCTCAAGTAAATGTCTATAATCACAAGAGAACTCCAACCATCACCTACATCTCTAAGTATCCATGAGCACCTATAACCAATAAATCCATGCCAAACTCCAAATGCAACATAGCACCATCATGAAGTAATCAAACAAATGATCAATGCACTCAATACAAAGAGAATCACTCACGATCAATGTCAAAGCTCCAACCGCAGAATCAAGAACCTATCCAACATGATCTAACCATCTCTTCCTACAAGATCACATGCACCAAAACATATATACATCTTGGTCTCAAGAGGAAAAGTACCATGCCAAACTCTAAACCAATATCAAGAGTAAACCATGACATAATAGTCAACACTCTAAACCAAGAAAACATATCTCCAATCACATGAAGATAATCATACCTAATGATGCATCCATGTCACTACTAACAACTTCCACTGAGTTGTGATATGAGCTACACATGGAAGGAACATGTCATGACAACCATCCTCTCCATGAAGAACATTCAGGTCTACACACACTCAACTACAATGTTAGTAACATATAAGTAAACCAAGATCTTCAAGCCAAGAAGATACATACAGCCACCTTCAAAACATCACAAACCAATCCAACACCACCAATTCATCACTGTCAAAAACTCCCACTGAAAGTGTATAACCAATGAATGTAACAAGCTATCATGATATCATGATCAAACCACATGCTACAAGTCCCATGAACTAACTAATCAAATACTGAAATCATCCATCCTCTCAATCCTGAAACAACATACTAATGCACAAATGACCACAGATGAGGCCAACTAATGAAATTTGCAACAATAAATCAAACCTAGTGGATATGGACAATCCACATCTGAGTCATCCAATTGCAATCAATAGCTTATGCACACCTACCAACCACATAACTCATAGATCTAATCACTAAAACATGCAAACTTATTATCACAATAGTAATCACAAACTGAGATATCAAAGAAGATAACCATGTAGACATCAAAACTCAAACAAAAAATCAACCACTGACTTGATTTTCCAACCATGTTCACAAATGAGTAATCATATTCAAGGAACCAACTAAGCATCAAGAAGATAATACCAATCTCCTAACATCAAACCATATCACCACCAAACACCAAACACATGATTATTTCATGCCAATGCATCAAATGTACCTGCATATCGATGACACCATAACCATAGCCATTGTTGTTCCAGCACTCAACTATCACCCATACAAGACTCCAAGTCTCAAACCATGTCCAACCATGTCCTCAAAACTGAAGACAACTTATGTATCTGTCACCATCAAATTCCCAACTATGAAAATCACATGTAAACTTGTACCAGGAAGAATCAAGCTGATAATCAACTATAGCTCACATAATCACATCTCGAATCTTAGGCATCGACAAGTGATCAAACAAGTACCAAGCTCAACTTGTTCCTCAAAATGATAAACAATCTAAACCACTATGTGGTACACTACAAATGCTCTCCAACGTCTCTTCAAAATCAAAAACTGATTTTGTATGCAAAAGTTATGACCAATATAGTGTAAACAAGAACATCTAGCTTCCAGGCTCCAAAAATATGACAAAATGGAAAAATAAAGGAACCAAACCTATACCACTATGTAGTGCTCAGAACCAACTTTCCAACTATAAGAACTCAAAAATCCAACATCGTGGGTGAAAGTTATGTTTCCTAGAATAAAACTACTCCAATCTAACTATAGGACGAATTTGGTGGATCCCACCCCACAATAAAATCCAATTTAATTTTCTGCATTTTAAAAGTGGCATATTTTCTTCCTTTTAAAATTGTTAAAATCACTTAATAAGCATGGGGGGGTGGATGGTTTAAACTTATACTTAACTTAGACTTTATATGATAAAAACTTTCCTTAAAGTTTATACCACCATTTTTCACTTTTAAAGGAATTCAAAGAACAAACATTTCATTTAGAAATTTATGGCAATAAGACAAGTCGGCTTCAAAAAAGTATGGGTTTTGTCACAAGGACAGGGGCATGTACAGTTTTTTGGACCCCGTACTCCCTACTATTAAACTATTTCTTTAAAAAATAAAAAATAAATGTGATTTTCTAAACCATTTATTTTCCTTTGATTTTTGCAGGGTTTAAAAATATTTCAAAAGTTCGATAGAAATAATTCAACTTTTCTAAAATCGGTCAAATTTTACATCAAAATTATCTCTTGGCCAACCTGAATCCAACCATGAGGTCCATTTTGTTCCAAGATTCATTTTTGAAATTTCCCCAACAAAACCCTCAAATGCAAACTCAAACCAAGAAACCCTTTTTCACCCAAAATTGGAAAACTTCAGATCTGCAATAAACCCAACAAATTTTGACAACCCAAAAGCCCAAATCTGCATACAAACACCTGCAACATGTGTTTCATATCTTGTAATGCCTCAAACCTACATGCATGTCCATGGCTTCAACTTTGCAAAAACTCTCAAACTAGGGTTATAATAAAAATTCTTCAACCATGAAAGCTCTATACCACTTGTTGGAAACTTGCAGCCATTTAAAGACAATTTCTACATAACCCAAAAAGAAATCTATGCAACTAAATTCAGAATCCACATGCAAGAGAATAGACAACATACCCATGAAAATATGACACAAGATATACCTTGGGAAAACCCTCAAGAGGAAAAACCCAGCCTCTAAAAGCATCCACACTCCATGTATTATTCAGCAATGAAAACCCATTACAATACATCTTTAGAGACTCCATGAACACTTCTAAAGCACAAGCTATCCATGCATTCCATGTGACCAAGCATGAATCCACACATCCCATGCCATGCTTCAAACCCTCACACATGCACAAGCTCAACTTGCTAACCCGCGAACCCTCAACAACTACCCTTGTGGTTGCTTTTATAGAAACAAGCTCCCACAAAACCACCAAGTGGTATTACAAAAAACCATGTGACGAAAACCATGAGATTACAAAACCATGTTCCCACATTTAATATTGGGTACTTTATTTAATTATTTTCCCCAATATTAAATAATTACATTTTGAAAACTTTAACTTATGTCCCAATGTTACATACAACATAAAGTGGCCCCAAGAATAATTACATTAAATACAATATGCAAGGTGTACAACACACCTTTTCCTAACAACAAAGAACAATTCTATGCTTGAGACTGATAGGTGTCAAGGGGAAATACTATACTTAGGATGGAAAGTATTCAAGGAGGTCTGTTATGCTTGAGATTGACAAGTGTCTAGGGGTATGACTTAAATAAAGACATCACTTTAGATGAAACTTTGTATGAAATGTTAACTAATGATCTAACAATAAGTTTGAATTATTACAAGGTCAGATTAGGTTCTCCAAGTTGAGTAGGGTGGGTGAACATACGACTTCACTCCAAGTAAGTAGGGATTGTATTTATTTAGAAATAAACTTTGGCCAAAGTGAGTGCATTAGTCTTTGCATGCACTTATTGATTCACCATGTTCTGGATACTTAACGCAATCAAATTTGTCTTTCATAGTTGGAATATCTCCATAATTGATAAATGGTATTGGTTTAGTAGGGCACAACACTAGATCTCAGATGGTTATTATTAGGGTTTCTTAGCCATTCCCTTCATTGAAGGGCAGGGCCACTTCCAGTTAGGAAGGTATGCAGGGGACTACTTAAGTCTATGGTTGGAGGTAAAGCACTTGGGTGATGCTCTTCCTCTTGCAAATGACTTGTTGAGTCTTGGGAGACAAAAAGAAAGAAAGTATCCAGATATGGATCTCTAAAGTTGTTCCTTAAATGTTTATGTTATATATATTTTAAATTGTTCATGTGGTAAATGTTGAAAAGAAAAGCATTTTATACTTTCTAGTTTGAAAAAGTGAAATGAAATTATTATGCTTTGCTCATTTTATGAGTTATGTAAATGTAACTTTTATTAATTGATGAAAAAATTTATGTCCTATTTTTATGGAATAAGTACTTTTTACTTTATGGTTAAAATTCCATGTAAATTCCTTGTTATAAGGTTGTGGTTATTACATCAGCCCCTCTAGTGCAAGTTACATCCTAATAAATTGTAAAGGGGAGACATTGAAGGAATTAAATTCTACCTTCTGAATGGCAAGAACAACATCAGAAATGCATGGGATTTTCTTGGGTTTAGAATTGGTTTCCAAAGAATAAATAAATAATTTTTACATTGAAGGAGGCTCTCAAATAATTATCAATGCCAGTATAAAATATAGAACAAAGAACTAAAAACTCAATAAAACTCTTGTGGATTTTCTTGAGCTTCTTAATAGCTTTGAAGATTATAAGCTCACCCATACCTATTGTGAGGGAAATAAAGAGGTTGATGCCTTGGCCAATGAGGTCATCAATGATGTCACCTCAAGTCTTGACATCACCACTAAGTTCAAGGTAGCCAAGTGGGAGGAATCAGCATCTCCAACATCCCTCTCGCACAACAAGTGTAAGCCTTGTTTGTATTGCATGGCATCTCAACGGTGTAGTACTGCATGGTTGAGTTGGCATGATTCATGCAATCACCACAAATCAATCTAAAAGTATGGGAAGGACCATTACAGAAGAAGGAAAAATTTGGAAGAGATTTTTTCCTTGTGTGGAATGTGGGGGGGCGTGGTCGTGGGTTATATCTTCATGACCGAGGTAGAAACCAATGATTGGTATGGTTAGTTGTTGTCTATGGTGATCGATGAAGATGGACACTCCTATTTGACTTACTAGCTCATAGAGGTAGATGGCCCATTCCTAGGAGATATTCTAGATTAGTGGCTAAAGGTGGTGATGAAGGAATTTAGTGGCAAGTCTCTAAAGGCTATGATGATGATCTTGGGTGTAAAATTCCTAGTGAAGGATGGAAGGTATAGGATTAACACAAACATTATGTCTCATTTTGTTACCTCTCTCCTAGACCCTGGCGATCTCAAGGAGATGGTGCGAGAGATGGCATAATAGTCTTCAGAAAACATAATCTTGTAGGGCTAGAGGAGGTGTTGTGGGTTGTTCACTATGAATTTGGTGTCCCATGGCCAAAGAATATAGCAAGGGTGTTGGAGGAACAATTTGGGGTTGAATGGCTCCCCATCCTCAAAAAATTATATTCTAAGAACTTAATGCAGCATAGGGAAATTACAGAGAAAGGGAGCTATTATTTAAAAAAGGTGAACAATCAGGAACCAATCGATGACTTTGAGTGGATCAAGGAGTTTGATGAAGTATCTAGGGTGATGGTATGAAATGGTAATTTTATGTTTGTTCTTTGTGTATAAATCGCAGTTAATCATATTTCTGCTCATTTTGTCTATGCTCTCAATCTTAATATGAATGAGCCAGCATCGCCTCAACATGTAATCACCTCTTTTTTGCTAATATATAATGCAGCCTCTACTGCCCTTACGTATCAAAAAACATGTAGTCATGGCAATTGTAATGTCTAGACAATTTTGAATAGAAAATATGAAGAATCTCAATAGCTAGATTGTAAATTACTTTTCCAAAGAGTCAAAACAACCCAATGATGACTAGAATCAGTTTACAAAATAATGACAATAAACCTATTTCATTCCTCTAACAAACAAATACTCCCCATTAAGTTCCACACAACACTTATTGCAAATATTGTTTTAAGTAGAGGATCATACAAATACTTTGGTTATTCAAAATATAGCAAATGGAAAACACCAAAATCCATCTTAAAACCTTGCCAAATTAGTGAAGGGCATACAATATAGTAAGAATGGGGGATGAATCACTATATGCCAAAACTCTGCAATTTTACATTAATTACCATTAATAACTTCTCCAAACATGAACCTCAAAACCTCAAAGATGCAAGCATTAATTTCATTGAGCAACACAGATGCACACATCCACGCAAAGAACACCAGATATATGTGGAAACCTAGAATGGGAAAAACCATGGTGAGAAGAGCTTCATGGAGCTATTGTCCAAATCCAACCTCAGAAAAATATTGAATAGCTTACAATCATGAAGTAGGAACCAACCTACCGGAGACACCAATCCCCAATTGTATTTGTAGGCACCAAACTATTGGAGACACCAATCCCCAACACAAATATTTGAGCACCAACTCAATAGGTAAGACACCAGTCCTACTAGATTATAGAAATATGATTTATGGACTTTCAAGACTGATAAAACTTGTACTTGATCTGATCAACCTTTAGACACTCTTCCACACAACATATGATCTTTTGATAATGGCAATCAATGATTGGAATTCAACTCACTTTACATCACACTGATATTTGCATTAAAGCTCTAATTACATATCATTCCTACAACGCACTCTTTTACACTACTTACATTGAATGAATCCTATTCATAAATATATACATTCCAACATATTAACTATATATTATGACAGCCAAGAACCTCTTAACACCATCTGCAATTAGTCGTGCCAGCTAAGGGTAGACCTTAATTCAGATTGGTATGAAACATGTAGTCGACTTAGTCCAAAATCAAATGTGTTACTTCCAGTGTTAGATTATTTTATGTGTTTCCTTAAATGATCTTAAACTAGTCATCTTTTAACTTCACACACTTCCTCTAGCCTGCACATGCTTCCCTTATTTGGTGCAAACACTTAGATATTATTTATTGTCAACCAATCAGCACAATCAACACTTTATTACTTCTAACTTTCTATCTATTGAAGCTCACCCTCTGAAAATTTGGAATCTGGTACATCATGAGTAACATTACTTTAGGCCAAAACCACAAGCAATAGCATTCAACTATGATAGAATGTGAAGCAAAACACTATGATAGTGCATGAGTAGCAAACCATAGGATAATACTGCAAACACTTTAAAACTACTTCCAACAATTGTAGTAGATACAAGATGATATTTCAAGCATACTATAAGGAGCCTTCTTCTCAATAATGATAACATTAACATTCTATAACTGATCATATTACTTCTTGATTTCAAATGCTTTGACATGACATGACAGTTACATTTAATTCTCACTAATATGCTAACATCACTCCTTTGACATCAATGATATTTTTTGATATCAATGACAACATATGTTCAAAAATCTTCCCATTTTCATTGATGGAAAACAACAAAATTTTGTTACCAACATAATTTATTTAGAACTCCCCCTGTGTGATACAACTGTAGTTCTTGAGCGCTTGAAATATATAGCATTTTAGATTCCATCTCCCCCTTTGACATCAATGGAAAAGGTCAACACTCATCTGAAAGATATGGCAATTGGAATTCCTTTGAATTCAAATCATCTTATGTCTCTTTCTCCCCCTATTCCATTTCTTATATGACAATCATTATGTAAATCCACCAAGCATGTTTGTGACAGGGAATCAATATTCCCCCGCAACCTGTACTTCCTCATGATTCAAGAGGAGGGAGAAACCACTCCCAACTTCTTACTAAGATACTCAAAATTCTCCTTAGGAAAAAGTTTTGTGAAAATATCTACAATTTTCTCCATAGTCTCAATATACTCCAACTTCACTTATTTTTTTGCAATCTCATCTCTCAAAAAATGATACTTGATTGCAATATGTTTTATCCTTGAATTCATTATCAGATTCGTGGAAATATTTATAGCATTAGTATTATCATTAAGAATAGAAATGGGCTCATTAAACTCTATTTTCATCTCCTTCAAGTTTTATTTCATCCATAATAGCTAAGCGCAACATGAGACTATTACAATGTACTCTACTTTTATTTTAGAGAAAGATATTCAATCTTGCTTCTTTCTTAACCAGGATACAAGATTGTCACCAAGAAATAAATCTCCACCACTTGTACTCTTTTGATCATTTATGCTTTTGGCCCAATTGCATCTATGTATGCAATTAAAGTGAATTTTTCACTCTTAGGATGCCACAGATTAAAATCCATTATAGGTTTTAGATATCTAAATATCCTTTTTACTTCCTTGACATGAGTTTCCTTAGGCATTGCCTGAAATCTAGCTACCATCCCTACTGCTTGTATTATAATTGGTCTAGATGTGGTTACATACAACAAACTACCAATCATTGACCTATACAAAGTCTAATTTACCAAATTAAATTCATCATCCTTGCTCAATTTACACCAAATAACCATAGGTGTACTCACTGATATGCATTCTTCCATCTTAAATTTTCTCAATATCTCTTTTTATGTACTTATTTTGAGAAATGAATATACCTTTGTCTGATTGAGAGATCTATAAACCAAGAAAGGAAGAATAATCGCCAAGAATTGGCATTTCAAACTCTTTGTACATTGTATCTCAAAGCCCTTTGCACATAGCATCACTGCTACCTCTAAAGATAATGTCATCAACATAAACAACAATAAGAAATAACCAATCACCATTTTTTTTTATGTATAAGTTGTTATCTACACCTCTCTTGAAACCATGTTGTTGTAGATATCTATCCAATCTAGATTACCATGCTCTAGGAGCTTGTTTGAGTCCATAAAGAGCCTTCTTTAGTCTGCACACAAAATCTGGTTTATTTGAACATTGGAATCCTCTCGGATATTCAATGTAGAATTCCTCTTCTAATTCTTCATTCAGAAATGTAGATTTGGCATCCACCTAATATACCTTGAAATTTTTGAATGTTGATAAGGCCAAAAATATTTTGATTACTTCTAACCTTGCTACCAGAGAAAATGTCTCAAAATCAATTCCCTCAACTTGAGAATATCCTTTACATACAAGTCTATCCTTGTTGTGAATCTCTTTTCCATATTCATTTAACTTGTTTCTAAAGACCCATTTTGTACCAATGACATTTTTTTCTTTAGGTCTTTGAACCAACTCCAATGTTTCATTTTTCTTAATCTGAGTTAATTCTTTCTTCATGACATCTACCAACCCTTTTTTTTCTTGCCTTTACATAAGAACTTGGTTCAATTTTTGATAGTAAGGAAAAGTGTACCTGTTCATTTTCTTTCTCAATTCTTCTTTGGGTCTGAAATCTATTGTCTTTGTCTCCTATGATTTGATCTTCAAAATGGTTTTTTCTAGACATACCTAGCTAGAGTCTTTGTAACTGTACTCTCAGAATCATTCTCTGAGACTTCATCACTACTACAAATTAAATCTTTGTCATCTTATTCATCTAGAGTCTCAGTAGATTATATCGTTCCATCAATACTTACATTGACACTTTCCAAAATCCTTTTCAACCTTTTGTTATAACATTTATATGCCTCGCATGTCATGGAATATCCAACAAAAATACCTTCATCAAATCTAAAATCAAACGTACCCAAATGTTCTTCATCCTCTTGATGTAGCATTTGCTTCCAAATGTTTTGGGATGTCTAATTGAAGTCAGTCTTCCTTTCAACAATTCATATGGTGTTTTGGCAGTCTTTGGTCTGATTTGAGCTTTGTTCAAAATGTAAATTGTTGTCTAAACCACTTCTCTCCAATACACATCTGACAACTTTGCTTGACTTAACATTGTTTTTTCCATCTCATGTAAATTTTGATTCTTCCTCTCAGCTACTCCATTTTGCTCAGGAGTTCTAGGAGTAGAAAATTATCTTCGAATCCCATGCATCTCATAGAACTCATCATACCTGTTAGAAGTGAACTCTCCACCTCTATTTGATCTTCGGAGCTTGATTGTTCTTCTAGTTTCATTCTCAACCATTGCCTTAATGCTTTAAACTTTTCAAAAGCTTCTAATTTTTCTTTCAGAAAAGTAATCCAAGTCATTCTAGAATAATCATCAATAAGCATCATAAAATACTTGTCACCTTGAAACCTCTTTGTCCTCATTGGTCTGCATAGATTTGTATGAATCAATTCCAATAGCTTTGTTGTAGAATATTCCTTAGTAGGAAATCTGGTTTTTTTTTTGTTTTCCCTCATGACATGGTTTACAACTAGTAGATGGAGGCTTCTTGATTCGTGGCCTGTCTCTTACCATTCCTTTTGAACTAATCCTCACAAGATCATCAAAATTGATGTGTCCTAATCTTCTTTGTCAGTGCCAACTCTCTTCTCTTTGTATGACAAAGCAGTTTTTTCCATTCACCTCATTGAGATGATACGCATCACTATCAATCCTACTTTCTTTCACAACTAACTCATTGTTGCCAGTCTTTCTAATTTCACAACCTTTGGCATTGAATGAGAGTCTATAGCCTTTATCACACATTTGACTTACACTTAGAAGATTGTGCTTAAATCCTTCTACATACAAGACATCATGAGTTTTTGTCTTTCCACCATCAAGACTCAAAATACCCTTACCAGTAATCTTAGCAACTGAATTGTTACCAAGAGTTACAACTCTATCAAATTTCTTGAAATGCATGAATTTGCTCTTATCTCCATTCATGTGGCTTGAACATCTGTTGTCAATTTGATCCATAGATTCTTCTCCTTTTGGGAACGTAATGCAATCTAAACTACCATGAACTTCTCTAATCTTTGTTCCTCTAGTTTTTTCTTCCTTTTAAGGCATAAAATTGCACCCTAGTGCATTTTCCCACAATATACCCATACAACATTGATAATGAAAAAATATGCCACCTTAAACCCTTTGTCTTATTTGTGCTTTTGCATTTTTTTTCAATGGAGGGAATTTCGTCAAGGATGCTTCCACGTCACGTAAAAATTTTTGTACCACGTGGACATTTATGACAAATTTTCAGGTCAATGGACGTTGAGGTGTTACGTTTCATGGCATCTGTGAGTTGTAACATCTCCTGCAACCACATATCTACCTAAAAATGTCCCTTTTTCCTACATATCCTCATTTTGAACTCAATTCTTCATTCCATTCAATCTCTCTCAATCTCACACACATTTTCTCACTTCATTCTTGCAACTCCACTTCACTCTCTCCATTCTTGCTTTTTTCTATGTCACTTTCTTGCAGGTTTCAAGCTATTGGCACTACATTCTTGCACATCCATCTTTCACTTTTGGAGCTACCATTCTTCCTTCCAGCTTCCCAAGCTTTCCAAAGGTAAGGTAATGCTTTATTTTTGTCATTTCATTGCATTATCAATATTATAGATAGCACATAAATTGTCTTTTCTTTCTATACATATTTTTTACTTCTTTTCTTTATCATTTTCTCTCTATTATGGTTTATTGGCTCTTCATGGAGGTAAAAACACCAAAGTAGGGGTTTGACTAAGGAAAACTCTAAAACACAACCCCAACATTTTTTTGTCTCTGTGTGTGTAGGTACTTTGTTCATGTGGAGCTTGTGGGAGGCTAGACCATCTATAAGTTGGATTTCTACTACCCTTGCTTGTCATTTCATCATAATCAATCTATGTTTCAAGTTATAGTATTCTTCTTGTTGTAGTTAGTTTATTTTATGCATTAGTAGCATTTTGTCCTTTCCATTCAAATTGTCAGATTAAGGTTTTTGGGTCATTAGCATGCCCTACAAGTTTCATATTATAGACTTTATTCTTAGTTCATATGAGATGCCAGTGCAGGACTCAACACGTTGTCGTCTAAGTCTTGCGTTGATGTCCTCTGGTTGAGAGCCAGTTAGTCTACAATCCGAGACCTTTGTGGTCTACTCATCTAATTCCCAAAACCCTCCATCTTTGAAAACATAAAACAGATTCTATTTTTTCCTTCTTTCGCCACCCCATTTTTCTACCTTTATCATTGAGATGATTGAGGGAAATTCACTCCCTTTAGACCCTATTTGTCTTGGGACTTGGGAGTAGTGAATCCCCTCCTTCACACTTCCAAAACTTTTTTGTTTCACTACTCTGACATACTAAGTTATTTCCTTTTGTATCAAGCATAGGAGGACTCACAAAATTGCTTCTACAATTTCTAGCAATATGTTCAAAACTGTTGCACTTGTGACAAATAATATTGAAATCATACAATGGTGTAAATGCATTTCTACTAACAAAATTATTTATTCCTATCGGAATCATTCTACAATTCATAGACCTATGACCAAAATGGTTGCAATTAAAACAGTAACTGAAAAAGAATGATTGAACCTAGTATTGTATCCTTGTCCTCTTGAAGCTTGTCTTATGAATCTTCTATTTTGTATGTGCACTTGAGTGAAACCATTGTCCATTAATTTTCTTTCTTTGGTTTCCACAAATTTTTTAGACTTTGAGCTTTCAGAGCCTTTCTCTTCAAGATTCTCACCAGTTGCCTTTGTGAACTACTCAGTCACCTTATTCTTCTGTATGTCAGTAAAAACAAGGCTAGTTTTGATATGCGGTGATCTTCGACTTTTTATTATTTATCCAAGATCTCAGTGCTCTTCCCAAACTAAGTTTAGCAGATAATTTTCTTTTTCAAGATCTTTCCTTAATGACACAATCTCCGCTTCGAGTTTTTCACAATCTTTATCTCTTGTCAACAACCTTTCTATCATGACTTCTTCAATCCTTTTGCTTCTTCCACTTGAACATTCAAGTCAATAACCATCTTTTCTTCCTTTTCAATATTTTGAGATAATGTGTCTTTAACTTTCACTTCAACAATTCTTTTCTTCAGTCTTTTAATTTCTTTGTCAGCGTAAAGCAATTATTCCACAATAACTACTTCATGACTTCATTTCTATTTCACCTTCATAATTTTCCATATCCATGAATAGAACCTTTTATCCTTCATTCTTAGAAGTGTCTTGGTCATCATCATCGAATGAGTAGCCTTCCTCATTGATAAAGAAACTCTTTTGATTTTTCTAAAACTTTTTCTCTTCTGAAAATGACTTCTTCCCATCATTGCTAGAATCTTTGTATGGACACTTAGCTATGAAATGCCCTACTTCACCACAATTAAAAAAATTGAAAGGCAACTTACCTTTATACTTTTTGAAACCCCTCTATAATTTTTTGACAATGTTGTATTCCTCTAGATCTGATCCATCATCTGAATCTAGATCATCTTGCTTCTTAAAGACTTTGAATGCAGTTTCTTTCCTTGCAGATTTGTCATTATCAATTCTCATCTTATAGGCAGTGAAAACTCCATGCAACTAACCCATAGTTAGAGTATTCATATCTTTAGCTTCTTCAACAACAGAAACTTTTGCATCAAACTTTTGGGGAAGATATTTGAGTACATTTTTCACAATCATACCTTCTTTCATCTCTTCACCAAGACCTTTGATAGAGTTGGCAACCTCATCAACCCAGAGCAAGAATGTAGCAATATTTTCTTCCTCCATTTTCAAACTTTCAAATTGACATCGGTAGATTTGAAGCTTTGCTTGTTTGACCTTGTCATCACCTTCATAGATGTTGTGTACAACTTAACCCATACTTCCTTCATTGTCCTACAATGCATAATCTTCACAAACTCGGAGTTAGATAAACCACATAAAATAGCATTTCTTGTCTTGGCATTATTCTCACAAGCCTTTTTTTCAACCTAATCTCTTGGGGACTATAAAGGATTTCATATTCATCCACAACTAATTGTCAAACCTCAAATCCCAGGGCCATCAAATATGCTTCCATCCTCACACTCCAAAAGGTATAATTGGATCCATCCAATAGTGGTGTCTTGTTTGAAGACAAACCTTCTTGAGCCACTAAGTGTGCCATCCTGAATCTAGCTCAAGTTGTTAAGCTTTATCAAAAGAACTTAGCTCTGATACCAATTAAAGGGCACACAATATACTAAGAGAGGAGGTGAATTAGTATATGTTTAGCATTAATTACTATTAATAGCTTCTCCAATCATGAACTTCAAAACATCATAGTAGCAAGGCTTAATTTCATTAAGCAACACAAATACACACATCCACACAAAGAACGCCAAATATTCATGGAAACCGATAATGGGAAAAACCATAGTGAGAAGAGCTACTTGGAGCTACTTTCCAAATCCAACCTCATAAAAAATAATGAATCACTTACAATCATGAAGTAGGAACCAACATAATAGAGACACCAATCCCCAACACAAAGATCTCAACAACAACTCAATAGGTAAGACACTAGTCCTATTGGATTACAGAAATATGATTTGTGGAATTTCAAGACTAATAACGCGGCTTGCACTTGATCTTATCAACCTTCAGACACTCCCACATAGCACACTATCTCTGGTATTGCACACAATGATTGGAATGCAACTCACATTACATCACACTGATATTTGCATTGAAGCTCTAATTACATAGCATTCCTACAACACTCTTTCATACTACTTGCATTGAATGAATCCCATTCATAAATATATGCATTCCAACATATTAACAATATCTTATGTTGGCCAAGAACCCTTAATACCATCTACAATTAGTTGTGTCAACTAAGAGTAAATCTTAATTCAATTCTGATATGAAATGTGTAAGTACCTTGATCCAAAATCAAAATGTGTTACCGCCAATGTTAGATTATGTTATGCACTTCCTTCAGTGATCTTAAACTGGTCCTATTTTAACTTCACACGCTTCCTCCAACTAGTGTGCACTTCCCTTATATGGCACAAACACTCGAACATTATTTACAGTCAACCAATCAGTCCAAACAACACTCTGTTACTTCTAACATTCTATTTGTTGAAGTTCACCCTCTAAAACTCTGAATTCAGGTACATCATGAGTAACTTTACTTTATGTTCAAACCACAAGCCATAGCATTCAACTATAGTAGAATGTGAAGCAAAACACTATGGCAATGCATGAGTAGAAAACTACAAAATACTACTGCAATCAATTACAAACTACTTCCAACAACTATAGCAGATACAAGATGATATTTCAAGCATACTACAAGTAGCCTTCTTCTCAGCAATGATAACATTAACATTTTACAACTGATCGCAATACTTCATGATTTCAAATGCTCTGACATGACATGACAATAATTACATTTAATTGTCACTAATTTGTTGACATCGCACATTTGACATCAATGACAACATATGTTCAACAATTATTTTGTACCACAAATTTTAAAAGAATCTTGAAAATCAATTTATGAAATCCAAACAATAAAACAAAAAGTAAAAATCATATGCACTTTTTTAATTTTAGAAAAGTCCAAAGTCAACTTAATCTTGATTGAATCCTAATAAAAAAAATTAATATATAAGAGATTCAACATTTTAATAACATTTTGTTTTCATTATTAAGATTTTGAAATTCTCCTTTAGTGGCCAAATATTGAGGCATTGAGACCATTCCATTGCATTTGAATTGTAAGCTTTATATTAAGGCCAATGAAGAAAACTTGACAGTCTATACTAATAATTGCAGACTTTGAATAGTTCCAAGATTTTTTTTCATTTTTACGTTTTGTATGCAAAGTTGCATTTGACTTAATTGGTTGCAATAAAAAAGGCTACAAATTTTTTTCTTCAAAAGAAAAAAAAAAGGGTTTTATCATATCCCTCACCTTCCTTACCATTTAGGAGGCATATGCCACCATACAAATGCGTAGAACATAAATTTGACGTATTTGTGATTTAGATACTACAATTATGTATATCTCCTCCATTAAATTTAATTAAGTCGTGTCTAATTTTGTTTGTTGGGGTGTATCATTTTTACTTCATTAAATTTAATTAGGTCATGTATCTAATTTTGTTTGTTGGGGTGTGACATTTTTACTTCATTAAATTTAATTAGGTCTTGTATCTAGATATGCTTTTGGGGTGCACGATGTTCAAAATTGGATGTGATAGTTGACCTTATTCAATATTCAATAATTGTACACTTATGCAATATGTCTCCTAAAGATTTGTCATGGATCTCCTCTATGAAAGGACTCATGATTTACAACTTTAGCTCATCCCATTTAACTCTAAAGATTCCTACAAGTATCCTACAATGACATCAAATCTTGAAGTGTAATATTGTGATGGCATATATAAAAACCAAAATACAACCAATACATATTTTTTAAAAATCTAAAATTACCAAATTAAAACTATCTAATTAAACTTTTAAAAAGTAACATATAAACATATAACATTTACTACTCTTTCAAGTAAAAACAAAACAAAAGAATTACAAAAATAATGAACTATAAACTTTTAAAAGTATAATTAAAAATTACGTGGAAAAGTAAAATAACTCTTAAATAATTTGTAATAATATAGAATGATGCAAGCTTCTGGTTTAAATTATGTATGTTTTCGAATCAATATTTCAAATCACATTCAATGATCCATCATCAAGAAGAGGAATATGAGCTTCTCAGTTAAATTATGTATGTTTTTGAATTGATATTTCAAATCACATTTAATGATTCATTAAGAAGACGAATATGAGCTTTTGTTTTAAATTATGTATGTTTTTAAATCAATATTTCAAATCACATTCAATGATCCATCATCAAGATGAGGAATATGAGCTTCTAGTTTAAATTATGTATGTTTCTGAATCGATATTTCAAATCACATTCAATGATCCATCATCATGAAGACAAATATGAGATATTAGAGTGCAAAAATAGCCTTAAAAAGGGAGATTAGGGGTAGATGAGAGAAAGAAATTTGATCTAATATAAATGGGATGTGAATTTATGACTTTTTTAATAACTTATTGTGTTGTTTCTTCATTGTGTAAATTTTGTTAAAAAATTATATTTAATATTTTAAATGACACAAGGTATATAATTTTTATTTAATTTTATGATATAGAATATTTTGGGGTTTGATAAAGCTTTAAGATGACTTTGGTGATTGTCATTTACAAATTTTGAATAACCAAAACATTTGTACAATTCTCCACTTAATTGTTACAATGTTTTATTTCTATTGTTATCTTTCTTACTTCCATTCTTACACCTTAATATATTTGAAATTTAACTATACTAATAATTTTAATATAACCATTTTTATGCACACATTTGCATTTAAATCAACCAATCTTCCATGCCCTTCTTTTATCTAACTAAATTCATTCTCTTTTCCACACAAGCCTTGCAAAGTTTGTTCTTCCTCTTTTCCTAATATATTTCAGTTCTTATCTTCCAACTTTACTCATAAACTTTTGTTGTCATCATTTTAAATTCTTTTGGTATTAAATTATAACTTTATACATACCTTACACCACTTGATGTCACACAGTTTTCTTTTTTCTTCTCTCTTTATTCTCATCTCTTAAGAATTACTTATATTGTTCTTGCATTGATTTAATTTTATCCTTACCCTTCTATTCTAGCATTTCTTTCTCAACAAATTAAATTAAATCCTTATTATATTATATCTTCAAAAAATTGTCCATGTAATTCTTGAGATGAGAATAAGGAGAAAGAAGAAAAAGATGAGTAATTCTTACGTTAACCAAAAAAAAAAAAAAATCTTCAAAAAAAATGAAGATGCCACAAGGACAAGGGGAGATTGGACCTCGTGACCTCTTGCCTGCAACAAGATGCTTTAGCCAATGTCACAAGGAAGGGGGAGAGACCAGACCTCCTAACCTGTTGGTGACAACAAGATGCTTTAACTAATCGAACTAGGGCTTCCACCCCATCTAATCAAATATATTGTATTACATTTAAATTTACAATATTTTACACTTCAGCCTTATATTTTTTCTTGTTTCTCAATAATTAAAGGTAGTTTGGATGACAAAACAAATTGCCACACTCAATTTCAAAATAACAGTTTTCTAGTAGGTGATAGCATCCTCCAGCACTTCCACATTGCCCGGAGCATGGTCCAGTCTTTCAATAGCAATGACTACTAAATAACGTTGTAAACTATTGATTGTATAGTATACTACAAGAATGATAGGAATAACGGTGGCATTATTAAATAAACTTTCTGGAGGGTCAGGGTACAATGAAGGAAGTAAATTCATGTCTACCATGTTCAACTCCTTGATCCTCGATTGATTCGAACAAACCGTGTTTCCTTCCTCGAATCATATTGTCAATAGCTGTCAACTTCTTGGACGACCACATCTGCTTCTACAATAAGAGTATCATTAACCAGATAGCCCTTTAAAGGATCATTGATTTCTCCAAGGGGAATGAACGATTTGAAACCCCAACTATGCTGTCCAGGATTGAAATTGCTCTCAAAGTCTGCATTGGAAACATATATACTAAGTTCGTATCACAGAAAGGCCACAAAGATGTACATATTAAACAACTAAACATTGTGAAAGCTTTGCACCCAAAAAATATGACCGAACTAAAGCAAATAAGCATTCAAAGTTTGAAGCATATTATCCCGAATGACATTCCTAATGGATAATTGACCAAACTTTGGAAATATCCATCCAGCAAAAAATACATCTGCCCCATCGTGTAAGTACAGATTATTTCCTGGATAGACAATTTAAGACATTTTAGCCATGAACTTGACCAACTAATATGGTCGTCGTAAGTAATATCCCATACAAATAATCCAATATCTAAAAGAAGCATTACATTCCACGTTGATATGAATAGATATAATACCATTTTTTAGATAAAACATTAAAAATATAAAGATAGGTTTTTATTTTTATTTTTTAAATCAGAAATCAAATACCTCTTCGTATAGAAAATTTCAAGTCAATCTGATTGATAACAGCCAAGCTCGATTGTGCTCGTCTACTCCAATCATCAGGTAACGAGGCAGCATCAGCCAAAGCCAAAAACACACATAATTGGTCTACATTGTTTCCTTTCGGATAAATTAGCACCCGCCTGTCTCGTACCAACAAAATTCAGCTTTCCACAAAACTAACTACTCGCTAACTCAAATTAACCACAATTGATTCATGAACATCAAAATTAAAGTCTAAATATTGTGAAGCAATCTACTAGGGTGTTACCGATTTTAACATTCAGAAGCTCTAAAGTTAACGTTTAGAGTTTTGCAAGGATTGTGATTTTGTTATTCAGGAAATTAATTACTGTGCCGTGTATGCAAAATTTACCCCACCCTACCTGATGGTGGAAGTAAAACAACTGATACACAACAAACAAACAAAAATCACTTACCAGTTAACTCCTCCAATGGTAAAAATGTCAGAACATAGTTTCTTCGCATCTAACCTTGAAAAATTATCAATCGCCCAAGTAAATCTAGATGCAGGAGGATTATCAGAAGGTTGATCTTCCACAGTAATGGCAGTGTCGGTAAATCTAGATACAGGAGGATCTTCAGAAGGTTGATTTTCCACGGAACTAGTAGTGTCGGTAGATCTAGATGCAGGAGGGTCTTCAGAAGGTTGATTTTCCACGGAACTAGTAGTGTCGGTAGATCTAGATGCAGGAGGGTCTTCAGAAGGTTGATTTTCCACGGTGCTGGCAGTGTCGCGTTGCGCTACAACTGTGTCAGAAATACTTTAAAAATTGGTAACAGTTAAAAAGCTTTGAGATGTTCACGTGTTAAATATTGACACTCTGGAATCAACTGTATTATATGCGTATCCTCTTCACTTTCCCAACGGAGCTAAAAGGGTGAAAAACATTTTAAAAAATATTAATAAATTTTGCAGTTAAAAGTTTTAATATTTTTACTCCCAGATACATGTCTGTAATCAACTATGGTATATAAGCATCATCTTTGATTCTGCACAGAATTGATTCCAGGCATACGCATCAAAATCCAGCAATTACTGAGAATGGGACAAGCTTGAATGGTAAGTAAACGTGACTTTCTTAGCTTCGACAGAATTGAAGCACATAATAAAGAGAGTGGAAACAAACATAGAATGTAATATGTCGTCTATACGAGTTTTTCCTGTCATGATCAGCTTTTCATCTATGTCAGTATTGGAGCCTTTCTTGTGCCATCTATGAATGACAGAATACAAGATCAGATCTAAGGGGCATTGTTAATTAAAGTAACGAATCAGAGATGCATCCACTTGTGTGTACATTAAATAGACTAAGTAACAAGATTTCATTCGATTCAATTTACAATTTCAAAATGAATGTAAATTGTGCAAATTATACCTATGAAATGTACCGGCAAATCAACAATTAACTCCGCACATCTAGTAGTATTGGACTTGAAATTAAATATCATGTCAACGACAGGCGGGCTTACATTTTCTATGTATCACACTAATTTGCTTAGCAAAGAAGCACAAACTTGGTTTGCAAAGAGCCCATCAACTCTCTAATAAGTTCTAAAGGAAAATAGTTCAGGTTCGACTCTTCTAGATTTACCTTCACATCGGTGGAGGGTGCCTCAAGAAGATGAAGGTTATAGTGGTGTGTGGTTATAGTGGTGTGTGTTAGGACTTCATTTTGTGGATCCCATCAAATATTGATTCCTCCATTTAAAAAATAAATTAAAAAATTAAAATAGTTCAAAAACACAATACTTCACCATATCAGTGAACAAAATTGAACAGATTGAGATGGAAAAAGTGTAATATTCCACATTAGAGTCTGATATATGCATCAATGAAAGAATTTTCAGCTTTGTTCCATACTACAACCCAGAAAAACAATAACTTAAGAAACATGTAGTAAAAGCAATTCTACACTGCTCCAAGCTTACCAATGATTTTTGAAAGTGTAGACTTTGATTCTCTCAACATACCAACACTGTTGAGGAGGTCCCTCCGATTACTGACTGTTTTCGGGCTCTCTTCAAGAATACCATCCATCTTTGCTGAATCTCCAATCCCCACCACTTCCTTAACAATTAAGTTCACAATATCATTTTGAACTATTTTATGAAAAATAAAGCGAAGATGGAGAGGAATCTCATCAGCAAGCCTCATCTTTACCACACTCCAATATGCCATGACGCCCATCTTCATCTCAAATGCCGCTTCCAGCTGATTGCTGCCTTTTGGCACATTTTGTAGTTTTATTTCACCAATTCCTTTAAGTTTAACAGTATTGTGATTCTGTTTTATCGCTTCCATAAACGTTTTCTTCCATCCTTGCCAGTTTTGCCGGGACTCCAAATAACCAGGATTCATGGTAAAAAAGATGGTCTTCTGCATGTCGAGGGTGTCTAGCACAAACCGGATGCATTCCTCCTTTTTCCTGTCAATAAGAGCTTGGAAAGCTCTGCGTGAAGCTGAGTGAAGGTGGGGATAGCATCGTGTTTGGATATCAATAACACGGCATACAACCTTGTCTATATACTCACAAGCCTTTATGGCTATATCCCTGCTCCTCTCTGAAACAGACTCGATACGTCTTTGTATAAGACTGACTAAAACAGAATGGGGTAGGAAGTTTGGAAGACTAACGCATTGGGCTTTATCCAGTAATTTTACTTCTTCAACCAGAAATTCATCTGGGATTTCTTCAATTGCACTTGATAGATAATGCGAATAGCTCTCAAACATCCTATGGAGGCAAGCAATACAGTGCATCTCAGGTTCATTAGGAAACAGCTCAATATCCCCCTGTACAACAAGCTTGTGCAACATACACTTGATAGAATCCATGATTCTCATGAACTCTATCATGGCTTCTGCAGGGTTGGAGACATTGTGAGGCAAAGCATCCAGTTCTGACTGCCTCTTTGAAAGTGCAGCATCAATTCTTTTAACTATTTCTGGCAAGCATTTACTGATACCCATTACTAGAATCTGCATAAGCTTTTCGGCCAATACAGGTATTCCAACCATAGTCTTGTCAATTTTAGAAAGCTCAGGATCTCTTGTGAACAGTTCACGCTCCATTTGCCTTGCCTGAGAATTAGATTCATTCCCGACCCTGTTTCTCACACAGACATAGCCAAGTCCTATATTTATGGCATTATCTGTAACTTTCTCTAGTAAACCCTCAGTGGCTTTGTCTACCTTAGTGATAACAGCCAGTGTTCTTTCCCCCTTTTTATCTACTCGTTGGGACATTCTAATCGACTCACAGGTGTGGAAGTCCACAGCAGCAGATAACACATTCAGTATTATGCTCTCCTTGGGAGCTATATATTGCATTATGATACGTGAAATTTGCTCGTAGATATCTTGTGGCTGGCCATGCCCAGGCACCCTTGTTATACCAGGTAAATCAACCATGGTGAGATCTGGAGCATTGGGCTTGCATACTTTGAGTGTTATAGGAGTGTCGTCAATATCCTTTCCCATTCCTGCAATCTCCTCTGTAACTGAATTGAGTGTGTGTTATTCGTGATTCTGCAATGCTGCTCCGTTTCTTTCCATTGTATTCAATAACAATTTGACGTTCCTCTGGTTTGCAATTCTGCAATCTCACAACGACAGGGACTCTTGTACAAATCCCCTGAACTCTTGGCAGGCTAATACCTGTGAGAGATTCCAGCACACTCGACTTCCCAGATGACTGGTCTCCAACAACAACAATTCTTGGAAGTTTAATACATTCTTTCATTACTCCCAGGCGACGTAGAGTGTCAACTGTGTCCAGCAGTGGACGAATGCACTCATTGTAACTCTCACTAAGAGAAAGGGCTTCCCCTTTCTCAATACGTAGACTGTCAAGCACTTGATTCATATTTCCTTGCTCTTCAACTGATGTGTAAGCCATGCTGCGTGCATAAAAATAGTCAATTTATAGAAAATGTTGGATTTATAACTCAACTATAATTAATGCAATCATGGTGTATTGAAACACATCATCTAACACAGAACCAATATAGGGGAGATGACCCAATGGTTGAGCACATACCAATGGTTGTGAGGGTATTTAACATAGTGTAATCCATTAATAGAACATTTTCACATTATTGTTTCAACATTAAAATATCAATAACTAATTATTTGTGTGTTAATAACTACCACGTTATTAATTGTTATTAATTCTTTTTAATTTATTTTAAATATATCATTGATACATGTATCAAATAAATCAGCATTAATGGCTCATTGCATACTCCATAGGAAATAAAATACAATCAAATTCATTACAAACAAAGTTTGCTTTGAAAATATATAACAAAACTATAACAAAATAGTATGTTAAAATTTGTACAATCTCACAAATTATTTGTCTAGACACATAATCAAAGCTGTCAACATCAATACGTGCTTCCTATTTAATAAAAAATATACAAGTGTACAACTTGTGGTCCTTAAGCAAATCTGGCAACATCAATACATGCTTCTTACTTAATTAAAAAAATGTTCAAGTGTACAGCTTTTGTTCCTTGAGCAATTAAAACTAATATTGTCATGAACACTGACATGTTCCCAACTCAACATCATTGAAAACTCTTATTTTTCAAAGTCATTCCATCTCTCACAAATACTCTGCAATAAATGTTCAGGTTGAAGACATTTAGTACCTGTCAACGAAAAACTGTAATAAAATAGAATTATGCAGGAAATTGTCAGATCCCTATCGGCCAAGCTTATAAGAAGAATAAAATAAATAATATCAAACCTGTTCGTGAAGAAAGAGGGAGACCACACATTTAGTGAGGAATAGTGCTTAGGGATGAGGGCGGCGCCTGTTACTAATGAGGCTAAAAATCCTCACCAGTTTCGTATGAAAAGAACCCAAAAGGACATGGCTCGTGGGGAGAAGAGATTGTGATGACCTGCAATAGCATTAAAGAGGAGAGGGCATGAGGAGAAAACGATGCCTTGTCATTAATGAAGCATGGCAACCCTGTCCTCCCACATTTTCTTATCTGATTTTTCACATGAAAGGGAAAAGGTGAGCAGATCGTGCAGAAATAAAAGAGGTTTGAGGAAGTCTTAAAACCCCGCCACAACCCCTTTCATTTTGGGCAAGTGCTATTTTGGACAGGAAGTGTAGGCAGTGGGAGAGAAAATAGCAGAGAAAAACGTGAAAAGGAAGAAATTTGCATGAATACTACAAACCCCAAGGAGATTTCACCAGATATTTCTAGGGCAGAGGAGTAGGGAGGCACGCATTGTTTTTGAACAGAGTTTAAGGCAAGAAAATAGAGAGGGAAGACAGGTTCGAAGGGGCAGAGAAAGAGAATAGAGAGAATGCATGGGAGAAGGCGAGAGGAGATTGCTAGAGTAAAGGTGTTCTCATCGAATACCATGATCGCTGATTATGCACAAAATCATTTGTTAAAAAGGTTTTAGAAACTTTGAAGCAAAGGTGAATGGCAGGTGTAAAGACAAATTCCATGGTCAGTGCCAACAACCTCTGTGAGGAAATGGGATTTAGCTCTACCTGAGTTCTTGAAAAGGAAAAGGTTGGTGTTTAGAGGAATTTCCTCAAACACGTGTGAGATGACACACAGATGGGGGAGCTCAACAATAGGTCATAAAGTCTACCCAAGCTGAAAGGGAAGAGGAAATTTGTCAAAGAGCATGCACACAGAAAGGAGACTTCAGAAATATTTGAAGGAGCTTATGTGTGTGGAGTAGGTTGCTGCTTCATGCTCGTATGGCTTCTCCCTTCAGATAAGTTCTTTTCCTTCACTCTGTTTCTGTAATAATGTATAGCACATGGATGATGTCGGAGCTTGATTTACACCAGTAGTTGATCCTAAGAATAATACTAGTGCGGAAAGGAAGTAACGAAGCCCTTGTTTATATTATACATAGACTCACCTGTGCTCGAGTGTCATATATCTGTAGACAGCCACATACATGCTTGTATGTATATGCAAGAGTGTACCCAATTATATATATATATATACACTACTATGTATTTATGTTCCCATCAGAGTTAGATTTAATGGTGTTAGTGTTTTAGATCAGAAATGCAATAAGCAGAAAAATGCAACCCAATAGACTAATGAACACAGCAGTTTACCCTGGGAAAACCCTCCTTCTTGAGGGAGAAAAACCCAGCAACAATTATATCTCTTATATTATAATTAGAAGAGCAGAAATCTGCTTACAACTAGGCCCAATCACAAGGCCAATTTGATGAAATGTAACACAGCACCTCTCCTAGATGCAAATGAGCAAAGATAATATAATGTCTTCTTTAAATAATCTGATCTGCTGCAAATAAGCAAACTCCTCTTGTGATGCGAACTTGTCTTCAATAAAATTGAATGAATCAAATGAATGATAGCACCTTGTATAAATACATAGCATGGTGTCTTTTCATAAAGGTCGGCCTCTTTCCCAAAAGAGATGACTTTTATTCTTGGTTGGCCTCTCCAAGAAATAAAATAATATAAATATTAAGTCGCACTTGCATTTGGAATTTAATATTTGAAATTTATTTATTACTTATTTCCAAAAAATCATGGGAGAAAGAGACTCCCACCGTTACAACATCAACACTCCCTCTTAGCTAGG